>JABFDZ020000043.1:14558401-14570262 GCA_019775955.2 Pollimyrus isidori
GGAGTACCCGGAGGAAACCCCACGACGACACGGGGAGAACATGCAAACTCCGCACACAGGAAGCCCAGGCGGAGACTCGAAGTCGGGTCCCAGAGGTGTGAGGCAGCAGTGCTAACCACCGTGCCGCCCCCCATGGGTACAACATTGTACAGAATTGTAACAAATGTGTTTTATTATATTTCTTACCACATGGCCACATATTTCTTTTTGGCTTTGTTCATATTATATATTCAAAATAGTTTAATATCCATTTGGCATCCATTGTTGGAGGCTGTCTTGTATATGCTCATGCATCTACAATGTCAGGTTTCACATTTAACAAAGGGGAATATGGTCTAAAATGACAGGTCATCATCACAAGCGCAATGTTTTTTTGTCTTTTCTACATTTTTTTATGTGGACAACGGTTTTCTTTCAATTAATTTTGCATCACCATCCAGTACAATGATGGCAGTTCACGGTAGAGCACAAAGTCACACTTTATAGACAGTCTAGAGATTCCATTTCACCTGCCAGAGTGAAACAGGGCACCCAGAAGTGAACAGCAAGAACATGCTAACTGCATAGCTTCCAGTCACGGGCTGGGATCAAACCTGAGGCATCAAATCTCTGAGACCATAGTACTAACACCACCCTTCATCAATACTGCAGGACGGAGATGGGAAATGCGAAGACTTCAGGTTGTACAAGACTATATCAAGGAGCACTGTACACTATTTCAACAAAGTGCTTTCAAATCTACTGTTGAGGGAATGTTAACAAAAAGTCTATTTTCAGCTTTCTGTGATAAATGCAACATACGTCGGAGATCCAAGGTGTGAGCCAGACTTTTGCTTTGGGTTCTTGCCTGAAAAGTAATTTACACAAGAACACAGTGTACAAGTGAGGAGAATACTTCACTTTATTATGTTATATCTTGCACTGGCGACATATTGAATTCCTTTCTGGAGATAGCCCTCCACAATCAGAAAGTAGCAGCTTTTAATGGTTATCTGCAGTTCAGGCTTTAGTCTCCAGTGCAGGGACCACAAGGGTCACACCACAAGGGTCAGAGCTATTCTAAGGATTTATTGTGTAAGAACCCAATTAAACTAGACCTAGAATCTTTTCTGCACAAGGAGTGCTGAACCACAGGTTCAGCTGGAACAGCTTAGTCTTGGCAGAGATCTGCTCGGGACTGAGCAATGGGGAATGGGCACCAGGCTTAACTAGGCCACCCCTAGGCGGGGAGGATCATTACATAATTGATTGATGACTCCGTCCTCGTTACTCCACAATGGCAGGTTCACGCCGCCCACACTACCAGACTATAACACCGATATTCCATCTTTATTTGCATTTTAATGTCTTCATATCATATAATTATTTAGATCCATTGTAAACTAGTGGCAGTCATAGGGTATTTCTGAGCAGTCATTGAAAGAGTTGTGCTGTTAGCTATCCATTACCCCAGACCCTCCCAATGTCAACAGCAGGGATCAAAGGTCAACAGTGCAAAGCACCACCCGGGATCACAGGTCTTATGTGGCACTCAGAATGGAACATGCTCAAGTTGTCATTGACGCAATTTTGCGGTGCGCGTGTCTGAGGCAAGAAGTATTTATGTGTCTCTCACAGACATACTCTAATTCAGGGAGTGCTTTAAATTCCATTCTATTCTTACGCATTCAAAGGTCACAGTGTGCTTCTGTTTCATCCCATCTTTGTTTCGTTTTCCTTAGGACCTCTTTATTATTAAACAAAACTACAGTTTTAGAAGATCATGTTGTTTGAATGTTTAAATGTTCATTTGACATGTATGAATGAAGGATTTTACATGTGCTTGTATCTATCTATCTATCTATCTATCTATCTATCTATCTATCTATCTATCTATCTGTCTGTCTGTCTGTCTGTCTGTCTGTCTGTCTGTTGGCTGTCTGTATGTCTAAAATTAAGTGTAAAAAGTGTGTAAGTGTATAAAGGTGTCCATTGACTTATGATCGGGTCACGTTCAATCTGGACTTCTGGATCACAATCTTTATAGGGGAGAGGTCAAAAACACACAATATACAGTGTTTGTTTTGGGTCCTGCCAGAAGGTGCACATGTGGTAAAATAAGTCCACTAATGTCCACTGCATCTGCTTTGGACATCTCTTGATAAATTTTATCAAGACTCTTATTGGACCTTATGGGACATAAGTGCGATCAGAGATTACTCGATAGGACATAAATCGATGGATTAATGTATTCGCTTTGAAACACAATTTAACAATAGAATATGTGGGAAATAATAGTAATATAGTAATAGTAAGAATTAACAAGACTTTCTTCTGTGCTCCAATCTGACATCTTCTTGGATGGATGGATCGATGGATGGATAGATGGACACTCCTTCAGTTCCAAAATCTTTCCTCAGATGATCTCAGCCATCCCCCATTTTGTTAAATTTCATCACAAGCTCGCTTAATTAATTAAATAGGTTGCTGAGGCTGATTATGCAAACAAGGTGTGATAGTGGTTGGGTTAACAAATACAGCACATGGGTATATTGGTTGGTTATTGCAAATACCGCAGTGACTTGAATAGCAGAGGTTTAGAATTGGCTAAGCACACTTTACAAGCATCGTAATTTTACACCAACATGAAAATCGTTTGAACATAATTTTCATTGACTGCCTCTCATTATGTGTCCTGTGGTGAACTGGTATCCAGTCCAAAATATACCCTGCCCTGTGCTTTGGGACAGGCTCCGGGCTAGTTGTATTGAATAAGTGGTTGTGTAATATACATCAATACCAAAATGAAATATCAAAGAACTTTTTTTCCGATGAGGATGAAGTGGAGATAACAATACCAACACAACATCAAAGGTCGGAAATGAAAGCAGGCTACTGTTAATAATTACTGTCATAGACAAATGTAGATTGAAGACACTCACGTCTCTCAGCAATGAGTGTATGTTTGAAATCATTTTCATGCTCATTAATCGGTCTGCTAACCACTCATGGCCATCCTGGAAAAGACCACTTGCTGTCATGACAGAAAAGCTTCTGCACAATCGCTCTGGGCGGCTTTGTCTTTGTTGGCATTCAGCTGAATTTCCATCCTAAATCATGCCGGCAAATCATACTCCAGTATAACCGCTTCAACCGCAGGCCACTTTTAGCCGGTGCTGCCCACAAACTCACCGCTTGCCAAGGCTGGATTTAAGGATGATTCATCTGGCCATGTCCTTTTTTAAGCACTACTTAGTAGAACATGACATCTTTCACAAAAGGTCTTTTTTAGCTGTAATAACAGATTTACGCGCTGCGAACCAAGCATAGCATCCCTGTCTGTAAAGTTTATAACAGCTCTCTTGCCCTGGTTTGACATTTGCAGTCAATTAATTTTGCTTGCAGTTACTTGTCTGTCCTGCTTTGCATCTGAAAGTAGGGCCTGGACTTTATTGTTGAGGAATATTTGCTCAATATGAGCCCCTATTGTATGATTTCTTTTCTCAGACTCAAATGGTGACATTATTTTAGTCACAGCACCTCATATAACCAGTGCAGTCCTGCTCAATAAGTCTCCCAATAAATGTTAACTATTTATAGGCCGTTTGCCAGCATGATGTGGAACAAAAGATGAATCTGCCGACTGCTTCATTTAAATCTACCTGAAAAATGGGCAAATGTGCAGGCTATTTAAGAGGCTTTGCGTATCAATGACAATGCCAGTCCTTTAAACTGAATACCTATCGCATGATAAATAACTGTCAAACTGAAATTTGTCAAAATATACTGTTTTATACGGCAATCCTATTATTAATGGGCCTGGAACATGCAATGGATAAAAATAAAAGGATTTTGCATGCATCAAGGGTGATTTTTAGGTCATTCATGCCCACTATTAAATGGCTAGAGGCAGCATGGTGATTAAGAACATGGTGTCAGAGCCAGAATGTTGCTCTGGTCCCTGGAGATGATCTTCTCTACTTGCCCTTGAGCAAGGTACTTAACCTGAGTTACTCTGGTGAAATGTACAATGAGTAGTATTATAAGATTCTCTGGTGAAATGTACAATGGTGAAAGAATGAGTAGTACCAAGGGGAACGCACAATGCAATAAAAAAGTTTTTTTTGTTGTTTTTTACATTGTGGGGACCATTTTTCAGGTACCTATAAAGATCTGTAAATGCAATCAAAAAAGTAAAAAATGGGGTGGGGCCTATTAGGCTGCCCTGCTTGGGGACTCCAAAGGATGTGATTCCCTAGTGCATGGGCCCAAATGACCATATGGTTGATCTGATCCAGATTGCAAGGTGCCCTGGTAATACGTTCAGAAGTAAGTAGTATTGGAATGTGTCCTGTTAAAATGTACAGGTGAGTAGCATTGTAAGTTATATTACATTGAAAGGTCATCCAGACATTTAGATGTTACATGAATGTGAGCCTTGAATGGATCTCAGTTGGGCAATTGAATTTATGACGTTTTTGACACAATAGCAGGATAAATCTAGGGTCATTTTCTGCCACCGCAACAGCTTTGGAGATGGTGTGGAATCAATACAGGATTTAGGTGTCAGAATTTCACTCTTTCACAGAATTGTCTCTTTTGGCTGTAAGTTTGACGGCATATCTGAATCGTGGTAAAAATTGGATTCCTTCATTCAATATTGACAATATTTGAACTTTAATAACTTACAAGGTACAAGACATGCAGTAACAAGCAAAACAGTATCATGTACAAACAAAGTATCAGCTGAGTGACTAGTGTCTATTATTGCCTTATTGTGTTTTTTATTGCTCATCGCTACTCATACAACTTGTTTCCCATTTGCGCAACTACTAACTCTTTTTCAATTGTATTTTTGGATCTATGTCTAACGTCCATCTCTGAGCATGTTGTGTTTAAATTGTCCGATTCTCAGTTTTAAATATTTTTCATATTCATAATTATATTCCTCACTGTATCTTGAATTTGACCAAAGAGATTGTAATTTCATGTCAACATATGACACATGGATAATATTGATGAAGATGACAATAAAGATACTTTGACTTGACTCAACCATGACTTACTTTTTTTTAATAGTTTTGAGGTTGTGCAAAACATCCCTTAGTTTTGAGCTACTGTACCACAAAGTGTTTGATATCTATTACTACTATCGCAGTGTATTGCATGTTGAACTGAACCAGTTTCACAGGAGAAGGAACAAATACACTGAAAATATCTCTTCCTTCAGTAAAATCTGTTTTATAGTTTGGTTTTCTTGCCTTTGAGTTATTTTCAATGAGATGTCACCATTAACTTAGGGGAGTGTAAACTGTAAACAAGCAAAACAGCAAAGGTCCGGTTGTGTAACTATTTCATTTCAGTATCTAGAAGTTTTAAACTTCATTTCTTAGCGTATGAATTCCTGTGCATATTTGCAATTTTTTTTTCAGATTAAGGTCATGCTGGGACCTTCCTGGAAGGATCGTACCTACTGCCATTAGGTTGATGGAGATCCCCTCACAAGGAGCCACTGGGGATAGCTGTAATCACAACTGCAACCTACTGAGTCATAGTATTTTGGGAATGTGTGGTAAGCGTTAGAATATTGTCTGCTGACTGTCTCTGGAAATGATTTGTCCATATTCTGCATTAAAAGGGATTCTGGTGGAAAAGATTTGATTATTTGATATCTTAAGAATAATCGGAGTGTTACTTACAAGGACAAAGGAGGGAAGTAAATTTGAAAGTGAAGACATACTTGCAGTTACTATATTCAGTTAAACACATGATAGTGTTCTGACTAAGAAGGCTGTGGATTAGAGGTACCTGTATGTATGAGTGGGTAGAACAAACTGGTGGGTATAGTGAATTCAGGGGTCATTAAGAATCCATAGATAGCTTCAGTGGACATTATTCCTAATGTATGATTAATGTAGGAGTAAAAACACAGCCAGTTTAATACCTAGCATTCTCAATGTCGGCAAGTCTGAGATAACTGGTAATTTATTAGTTATAATTAGTGGTGACTTATGTTAACAATGCGGGAGCAGTATTATGGGTGCATAATATTGTGTAATACTGAGGTATGCAGAGACAGCACTGATCCGAATATGCAGATGTGTGTGGGAGTAGTGACTGGGAAGACCATGGAACAGAGGTTTGGGGTGAGAGTGGTATGTGGAACCGTGCTGTTTAGGAAGGAGAGATGGCTATCAACTAGAGAAGTAAGGATGCTGGGATATGATTTAAGTGATGTGAGCTATCAATCCAGAGAAACAGGAAGAAGTCAGTTGTGTGTTCATGGGCAGGGACTAAAATCTCTAAAACCAAAAGCTGATAAAATCCTGTCACTGACTATTGATAATAGTTGTCATACAACATTTGTAATTTGTTTAGTAAACTGGTAGATGCTTGAAGTGTTAATGCGTAAAGAAGTTCCCTGACGTGCAGATAGCCAGGCCTGCTTTCTCTAATGGCTACTAAGCTCAGTGTGTGTGCGGTTGGGGGGGGTGGGGGGGATGGTCCTTTCACGACCCAAATTGTAACTCCACAGCATAATTCATCTATGTCTGGAACAGGTTATGAAAGGGGAAGTGGGCTCAAAGAGTCAGCCGTCAGAAAACGAAAGGCCTTGATAATGACCTCCAAGACACAAGCGAGAAGACACGTCCTCAAGTACAATCGTGAACGAGGCGGAGGCCATTCCAGTTTCTGTTGGAACAGGCTCCCAGGATGCAATTGTTCCATGTGTGACAGGTCGAAGTGTTGGGTATTGCTTTCTATATGAACATGTGTACCTAATGTTACTTTAATTAGACTTTGTTGGCCTGATGGCTGTTAGATTGGTGGTGTCGGCGTTCGCTGAGGTAGGTCACCTATTGCACCTGAAGAGCACTGACTGGGTTGCAGTTCCTTAAGCTATCTCTGGTCTCTGGCCCTCCAAGTGGAGCGTGTGGCCCTCCCGTCCCCCTGCTTTCGGGGCAGTGGTCTCAGCATATTGGTGGGTATGTGTGAGCGCATACTGCCATTAATTGCATACTTTGGTGTCTAATGTTGTGTTTTTTTGTTTTTTTTGTTTTTTTTCACCGGTTTGGCTGCATATGGCAGCAGGAGTGATCGTTGCTCCCTTCGGTTTACATCTTGCAATCCTTGGCGATGCTGCGGCTTTGTCTACATTAAAGCTTTGTTTCTTTGTTTGGCGCCTGTTCAGACTGTGCAATTGGGAGGACGGCAATCACGTTTATACCTCCATCGCAGATTCTTTTTCTTTTGTTTTATTAGTGTCATGTTGTTTCGTTTTGTTGCAGGGGGGTTGAAGTCGGCGGCGGGCTGAGCTGAAGAAGGTGGAGGGTTTTCTTTGTGTTGCACTGGTTTCCACTAAAGATGTGTATTCACAAGTGCTGTGTGTTCAGGAGTGCCATGTGTTCATCAGTGCTGTGTGTTCAAGAGTGCTGTGTAGTGTCTGGAAGGTGCCCTCTTTCCAACTCTTCGGTATTCATTTTTATTTTAATGACCTAATTGGCTTTTAATGTGTTGTGTGCCAATTATTTTATTTTCTATGTGCAAGTGTGTGTGTGAGGGGTGGATGTTGGCATTGCCGATCAGGATGGTCACGTAATTGTTTTAACCTGCCCTGTTCTATTGTTAAATAAATTTCTGTATTCTTATGTGGGGGAATCACGTCTCTGGTGTAACTAATTTGTGTGGTCTTCCTAAATTGCCTGGTAAATTCTATCTGGTTGTGCGGTCACACATGGAAAAGAAATTTAGACAGACAAGGCAGAATAAAGCATCAACAATTAACTGGAGGTAGGACAACAGAGCAGTACGAATGTGATCTAGCTTTTCTTTCATCAGAGAAACTGTGAAGATTTTTAATCTGGAAGTGTATTTTTTTTCTTTAGCAAAAAGTAGCTCTGAGAGGTGAGTAGGGTACCATAGAGGAGAATGAAGAACACTATAACATGGACCAGGCAGTCAGGCAAGCTGGGAAATGACACTGCTTAAGGTATATTAGGATGGTGATGTACATCTTTAGGGATCTTACACAGAGCTTCGGATTTGGTTGTGAAACATCTCTGGTCTGCTTTCAACTCCCAACATCAGTCACAAGGAAATTCCCACCAACAGGTTCTGAATAAATGGTTTTAGTCAGGGTCTAATGAAATGACTTTGAAGGTGCTGGTTATATGAGCTTGGGAGTCACACGCCACATTCTGCAAGTTTAATTAATGCTGTGGTGTGGTCTACAGCCAAGTGATTAAGGGACCAATCTTCTATAGATATTAGGCTTTTAATGCTTGGAACGGAGCAGTTATGAAAGGCTGATAAATCAATTATAGGGTGATTCTTTCTGGAATATTTGCACAAATCTATTCACAGCGAGATGATGAGGAAATTTTGGAGCAGAGGGAATGTGAATAGAAAAATCATGAAACCAGAGTCCCTTCTTGATGAGGCTTTAGGCCATGTCATGTTCAGGAAATGCACATGAAAAGTTGTGTAAAAAATATGGTGTCCTGGAACATTAGAAGCAAAAAAGGCTTTTTTCTGTTTAAACAAGTGATAAAGTGGAAAATGCGAGAAATGATAAGGACACACCACTGCCAGTGGATAATTGGTCTTGCTCCTGTTAGACTGAATTTTGAGATGGACAGTACCGTGGGTTGTTAGGTCCGATCAACCTATGTAGTATTTTAAGCATAGCCCCGAGTATTTTAAGCATAGCCCCGAGTATTTTAAGCATAGCCCCGAGTATTTTAGCCCTGATGCCAATCTTCCTTCTGAAAAAAGTCAAGCCTCAGGTAAACCTGACTTAGCCTCTGATATTTTCAATAGCTAGATACTCCCCTGTACAGTACTGCACTATGGAGTTAGACAGTCAAAGAAAATGACATTTCTTAGCCATTTCAAAACGTCTCCTAAAATCACCCAAATATTTGTAGCAACTGTCCAATATGCTCATGTCATTTTTGACCCAACCACCAGCACACCTCGCATGGTGAATTAATACCTCATTGGCTTTTTAAAATATTTTTTTTAATTAATTGAGACAGCTGGTGGTAAAATTTAGCAAATACAAGGGATGGCTGCGGTGTCCGAGAGGAGAGGTTTAGCGACTGTAGCGGGGCTCATCTAGCCATCCAATAAGATATCAGTACCTTTTTGGGGAACATGAGAAATTCTTGCTAGTTTTTTAGTGCTACTCTTAATTTGCATCTGTATACCCAGATAAATAGCTTTAAACATTTTCTTTGACTGTCAAAGATTTCTGCACAGGACTGTATGTTTACCAGCAGTCTGTTGTGGGCTCCTACCACAATGATCATACATGTCAAACATAACAACAAGAGAGAAGAGAGTGCAGTGTTTTCAGAATGCAAGACAAATACCTCCCACCACTGTATGAAAGGCGATGGCCTTGTTGATTGAATAAATGGACTGGATATGACATTCACATGAGATAGATGAAATGGACTAAAGCCGGGTAGGTGAGAAGAACTGAAATGTTATATTGTGCTTAGCTGTAGCATGATATGGGGAATAGAATTGTCAAAAAAGTCACGACACTAACAGAAATTGGCTGTGAAATAGCTGAGAAGTGTCTATGGTAGCTGTCAAAGTGAGGCCTCCCAAAACAAGTAGAAATATCAACATTCCAGGTGGGTCTCTCATTATTGTGAGAAAAACAGGCAAGCTCACATCAATGCAATAGCCAGAGGAGAAGTTTAGGGCCAGAGAGAAGCTGGAAAGCTGAAAAAGTCAATGATACATGTGCAGGTGTTCACCGGGGCTGTCTGTCAGCAGAGAAGCCTGCACTACTATTGACATCACTACCAAGAATACTTTGCCAATGAAATGAGGGAGAAAAAGAGATGAATAAAGTAAGGAAACACAGTAGATGGCAAGGATTAGGTCGGAGGGTGATCGAGGGAGGTGCGAACGAGACAGGAGCATTAACCATGCCAGCCAGTACGAGGGTTAGGGCGAACCGAAGGAGGTGCTGCACACTGGAATTCAGCAAAATCGGAAGGCGTGATTAAGAGCGCCGGGAATACTGAAGGGAGAAGGAAAAGGAAACCAGGGAGAGGCAGGGCGAGAAGCAGTATGTCAGTGGCGTGGGATATGCCACCCATGGTACCAACAGAGAAGGCAGGGAAGGAGGAGGGCAAGGGACCGGGGTCGGAGAGGTAAGGTGACAGGAGGAGCGAGTAGTGTCATACACTTTGGGCGAGGAGCCAAACCACATGGAGGGCACCGCTGATGGAGCAGCTAGCCGACCAGGATGAAGGAGGAGGTGGCAGGACTATGAGGCAGGAGCAGCGGGCATGATGCGCTGGGTCTAGCTGGGAGGATGCGCGTCCATACGGATGAGTGTTGAGAGTGGAGACTGGAGGCAGTGGTGATGTGGGGAGCGGGACCAGGAAGCCCGGGGGGGGTCGAAGAGGAGACAGAATCACACTCAGCAGGAAGACAGATTGCTGAATGGGCAGACGCAAGGAGTGGCAGTCTGGAGGAGCAACAATCAGGGCTACAGCTGGAGGGGACAAGTTTGAAGGACCCAAGGGCAGGTATTGGGCACAGAGAAGCTTCCCCAGCCTGGAACACATCCAACTCATTGTCAAAGGTGTGAAAAAGATGAATCAGATGCAAGGGAGAAATGAGCATAAACAGCAACATGAATGAGTGCTCCGTACAGCTAAATGGGATCTGTGGGGTACAAATATATTTATAGATTTTGACTGTGGGGGTTGGAGTCCTGATCGTGAACATTTTTACTGCTGTTGTTATGTTTTTCTTTTCCAGGAGACAGTCCATTCATTTCACACGCAATCTGCAGTCTGCGTTTTCTTACGTGCGCAGGATTTATACTTCTATCATCATGTTTTTATGATTGTTTTATTATTGTGCTGCAGAGAAAATCTTGGTAAGACAGAGGCTGAAACGTTTAAGATTAGTATTGACTGTTTTGGTCATTTCAGAGACAGCATTGGCTGTTATCACTGAAAATGCTTTAAGATGTGTGTTTCCTGTCCAAAACTACAGATGATGCTGTATTTATGCAAAACAGGCCATTGAAAGGCACAGACAGTGATGTAGCGTGGAGAGATGTTTTAGATAACGGAGAAGGCATGGCGCGTCACTTGAAACAGTATCTCTTTAGGGGGAAGTAGAGGGTATCAGTTAGATCTGTGGTTTGTTCCAGTGCTGAGAAGCTCAGGGGAGAAGAAAGCGGTAGAATTAGATATCTGAGTATAAACAGATGGGAGATTCTCCCAGTGGATGATCTCAGGGGAGAGAGTTGCGGCGAGAAAATATTATAGCAGAGAAACATCGGAGTAGAGGACGGAAAGAAATGAACAACTGAATGGCGTATGAGGAGGCAAGAACTATTATTTTACCAGATAGGGACGTAAGTCTCTCTGGGTCAGAATATAGATCATGCACAGAGTAGGGTCACTAACCCTACACATATGGGACAAATGTAAGATAATGGCTTCTGGTCAAAATATGACAGCACACTTTATTTCTTTTATTGTAATATGGACCTTTATTCCCCTATCATAAAAAAGGCTTCTTCTAGCTGACCTTTCCCACCATAAGTCCAGGCATTTTCATTTGGCAACACAATTGATTCCAGCAGCCAACATTCAATAGCTTCTGGGATAATCACTCATTATTTGTGGTTAATTGCACTTACAGTTCCTCTGATCATGGTGTTTTGATTAGATATCTTGGGGTCCCTCCTAATATATGAATCCTAAAACAAAAAGATTTACTTTTCATCTTTTATTTTGATATTTTGGGGTAAGTATGCCATCCATCCATCCATTATCCAAACCGCTTATCCTATCGGGTCGCAGGGGGTCCGGAGCCTATCCCGGAAGCAACGGGCACGA
>JABFDZ020000043.1:14617886-14634525 GCA_019775955.2 Pollimyrus isidori
CCCCCCCCCCCCCCCCCCCCCCCCCCCCCCCCCCCCCCCCCCCCCCCCCC
Organism: Pollimyrus isidori; assembly: GCA_019775955.2. NCBI lineage: Eukaryota > Metazoa > Chordata > Actinopteri > Osteoglossiformes > Mormyridae > Pollimyrus > Pollimyrus isidori. The sequence continues at coordinate 14,617,937 of JABFDZ020000043.1, forward strand.
CCCCCCCCCCCCCCCCCACAGGTGGATGATTACAGTTTAGATGAAATTGCATTGATGTCCAGAAAGGGGACTAGAGTCCACCTATTCAATTCTCTTATTACCAGCTGAGTGTAAATTTGACAGTATTGACTACCAATACTTTCTACACATAACAGAATGTTCTTCTGTGGAGGAGAACGTTCAGACGATTAGAAAATCCCAACAGGCACCTGAATCATACCTCAGGTTTGCATTTGTAATGCTGAAGGTAAAGTTTGTGGGGGGAAGTGGAATCAGAGAGCATGCTGGGATGTCAGGCTGGGGGAGACTAGGCTGCTATCCCAGGGCAGAAATCAGGACACCTCCAATGCTTTAATCTTCCACTCCCTGTTCAACTACAAAGAGAGTTTTACAAAAATGAATTATCTCTGAAACCTCTGGTATGTGATTCCTCTAAGAAGGCTTACAAGAGCCAGTGGACTTTCTGATGAGCATGTGTGGCCGTCCCTGCATTTGGAGTGCCTTCTGTCTGGTCTTTATCCTGTGCACATTGCTCTTTTTTTTTTCTTCTGAACTGTTTCATGTCAACTGGCCCTGTCACTCAGCAACTGTTGCTGGGCAACAGTGGGTATCCTTTTGATGCCCATATTCAAAAATAATGCTTTTTTTAACCATTCCTTGTCATGTTCTATACATCTGAGTTGTATTCATGTTTGATCACTGTCAGCTGGATGCTGGCAGATGGGGCCCACGTGAGAGGGCGTTGCACTGCAGGCAGCTGGCCAGAGGCTTCTGCGAGTAACGGCCCAGGTATAACTGCCACTAACCCAATCAGAGACACTCGAAATGCAGCCTGTTGTAATGTTTTTAGCCATGCAGACTTAGCTCAGGAGTAAAACAGCAGGACTCCACGAAGAAACATCCAGTGTTTCTCTTTACAAACTACCTTGCCTATTCAGTTCAGTTTAGTTTATTTGTCATTGCAAGTTAGCACAGGGTCAACATTGCAATGAACTGTGAAATGTAAACAAGTTTTTCACAATATATTACAGGGGAGTAAGACAACGTTCTTACACATGAAATAAAGTGACAAGAGTGGGCAACAGAGCAATTGTCAATGGACACTTTTCCACTGCACAAAGTACTGTACTTTAGGTACTTTCACTTTTCCATTGACTTCCGGTCGAGTACCAATACCGAAATCTCGAGTACCGAAAGTGACAAACCTGCCGCTGAAACACAAAATACACACAGCGAAGAGCGAGAAACGAAATAAAAATCAGTAGAAACAACAATATAAAAAGGTAAAATGGAAGGATGGACAAACAAGGAAACATATGCTTTAATCGCCATATGGTCGGATGGACAGATCCAAATGAATTGGGATGGCACGACTCAAAATAAAAAGGTATTTGCCGTTCTGTTTTGTTTTAATAAATGTAATTATTTTATTCGATGGATAGAGATATTTCTTGATGAAAACGGTATAAATCATTTGTTTGCTTTCAAAAGACTGAATTAGCAGTAAGCTAATTCTTACTGCTTTGATCGGCTTGGCCAAAGTAAGTGTACCTATGTAAACGTAAATGATGGCAGTGTTCATGCAATCTGGATATTATACTGTGATAGAAGCTGACATAACACGACGTTACAATAAATCGCATTTTCCAGCCTAAACTGTTCATTTTAATTTTGGGCTGTTTTTTAATGATTTAATCTGCGTGTTGTGACGATGTCCGTCAGGGGCGGTCACTGATGATGTCATTTGGCGCCGTACCAGTACCGAAAGCCAGTGGAAAACGGACACAAAAGAAGTACCGTACTTTCAGCACTTTATGGAAGTATGGTACCTGGTGCGGTGGAAAAACGCCCAATGGTTTAAGGTGGCAGTCAAGCAACAGTATCGCACATAGTAAGACTTTTTTACTTTGAATTTTTATAGTAATAAATATAAAAAATAAAGTGCAAGGTGTTACACCCCTCTCCACAAACGGATTACTCATTGGAGCGGTTCGTCCCCCTCTGTCCCAGAAGCCAAAGTCCCTCCCCTCGAGAAGCCAGCTGATAGTAGGATACCAGTCCCAGCAGAGCTTAATGAGGCCCGCCAGGTTCCCGTATCCATGCCAGTGAGAGTGATGAAGAGAGAGATGGGTGCCCTGGACAGGGTGTTTGTTTTGGCACAGGGAAGACATCCCCTCAGCAAGGAAAATACATGCAACACGGCCAGTCTAAGTGGAGTCAGTCAAGGTCCTAAGACCTAATCACTCCCACTACACCACTGTGTGCATGTCAATATGGCGCCTCTGCTGCCCGCATGCTGTCAATCTGAGACCCCCCGTGTTGCATAGCCCGCATTTCAGCAAAATAGCTAGCAGTTTTCTGGACATGTGAATGTTTTAATGGGGCATTTGCTGGAGGGTAGAGTAGCTGGGTCCCAGCTGGGATTTCAGCCGGTAACCTTCAGGCTACAATCACGTGTCCTTGAACATGTTACCTGCTGCTCATTTTAATTCATTTGCAATTTAAAGCCGCCATAATGAAAGTAAATGCCCTTATTTAGGTTTCGCTTCAGGCTCTAGAAATATTGCGAGTTTGATATATCGGTCTCTGTGGCATTTCATTTCATTGCAGAGAGAACTGCTGGCATCTGACTATTTTAGCATTCAAAGGTGGTTCAGGGTCCAGAGAAGGGCCTGCCCGCCCGCCCCCGGTCCTGGCGGGTCCCTATTTCCCCTTTACCCTGCAGCGGAACAAATTTTGCCATTCAGTATCTGAGAAAAATGCGTTTGAAGTCTCCCTAAGTGCTGTGTGAGTCAGCTGCCATCTGAGTGGCTCAAGAGTCTCCAAAGTGCCTCTCTGCCACAGACTGGCATGCCAATGGGGCACTAGGGAGTTCAGGTACCCAAGCCAGCAGGCGGCCCGCTCAGCACCGCCGGCTGCCTCCGAGGATCAGCATCCACCCTCCTTCTTTTGTTTTTCTTTCAGCAGTTGGAATGGAATCCTTTATCTCCTTCCTTCGCCGCTGAGCCATGCTAAGCCATTCCAAGCTGTGCCAAACCATGCCAACCATGGTGTGAAGACGCACGCTTCCATTACTATTTAATGTGAAGCAAAACTCCACAGTGTGGGAGTGTCAGAACCCCACTCCACTGCAGGGTACCAAAGACCACCTCCCAGGCTGAAAAATTACCTTTAAAGGCTTATTCAAATTCCTGCATTTCTCCAATGTGGTAAGCCCAGGAAATTGACTTTTATGCACAATTTAGCTAATTTAACTAATACATACAAATCTACCATTATAATTGATTTATTCAGCAGGCACTTTTATCCAAAATGACACACAACGGAGAAAGCAGGGTCCGCCAGTTGCTGCTCCAAAGCACCAACATGTGATGTCTGAGTGGAGAAGCACAACCCACATGCATAATTGGGATGATACTCAGGGAGGGCCGGAGCAGGGTGAACCAGCACATGGGGAGCACTGCAGGGATGGGAGACGCAGCCAACAGGAAGCAGGCTAAAAATCTATACTAGTGATGGGTAAATGAAGGTTCGTGTTTTGTTTTATTATTTATTTTTTTTTGCATTAAGATGGATAAATGGTGATTTTTATCTGAAGGAATTTTCAGCTTAATTAGCATTGCATCAACTAGACATTTTAACCATCTTATCACTGTGCCTGCCTCTTTTACTCGAAACAAACAAAAAGACAAAATTAGATCTTCCCCGTAGCTCTTGACCAGCAGTGGGTGGACCCCTGTATCCCGTAATTACCAGGAAAATATTCCTCAAAAAAATAATAAAACATGAAAGACTAAATGAGTGGACAAATCTGCTCCGGCCACGTTTCTCAGGGGATCTGGAAGGAGCTTTGAAAACATCTTCAAAAATATAGCCTGAACGTTGCATCCTCTTGTTCGTTTACTGTAGTCGGTGCAAGTCTTCTCGAATTAAACCAAAATCTGTGAAGCGCCATTTACATATCAGTGTGCCTCATGACGATGACCCACAGCCGTTTCCCTTCAAGTTTCATTTGCTTGAGTTTTCATGGAGCTCCTCGCACCATCACTGCAGCTTCTCTCCCAGGGCGGAGTTTAAATCTCGTTTGTGCCATTACAGGTGCAGTCGTCCTAAGCGCTGGCGTGACGGCAGTGGATTCCGCTCCCTAATTTGAATCACCCATTTTGCATTTTGCATTAAGCCGCCAGGATCCCAGGCTGAGAAAGCGATTAGGAGCCGCGTGGTGTCATGGCAATAGCGTGCGACGCCAGGCCTCATCTCCTTACAGCTGCTAACTGCCTGAATAGATAATGCAGTGCGATGTGGAGGTGACAGGTCCCTCCTGTTACATGGCGGGTACAAGCAGCAGAGACGTCACAGAGCACCAACAGACAGATAAGTGTCCTCCAGGTGTCGTGTCGATAGCTGTCTGAGGGTAACACTCCCGTTCCTGCCCTGGTGTTTTATTACAAATTTCATATGTTTTTAACTAAAAAATGCACCAGCTGTGGCCATTTTAAAATCCTCTATGCTGGAGGCGGGTCAAACGGCACCAGTAATGCTCCCTGGCTCCTGAAGCAGCAGCCTTGTGATCTTGTATCGACCTCTGCCATGCTTTTCGACCATGTGGCGCAGCTTCTGCCTGCTAACACGCTAACAATGCCACAGTAATACATCATCCGGCGGTCCAAGTCTTATAGCAGAGGCTCTGCACCATGCAGCCATTTATTACACAGTGCAGCCGCTGTCAAAATGTTCTATGTTCAGGTACAATCAAAAGCCATGTATCGATCAAGGGCTGCACCTGCGGATCAATGTAATACTACAGCTGAATATGACTCTCCTTAGGACTCTGGTTGGCATAATATTACTGTTATAAATGACTGATAAGTTAATAAGGCATCATATCCCTGAATGAGTTCTGGCATAAAATATGTATTTCAATTAATCTGAAACATGCACCGGTTACCATTTTATCTTCCTGTCATGGAGATTAAAATGCTCTTACGTGTCAAATTCAGCTTCATTATTTATACTTTTTTCTTCATTTGATTGGCAGGCCAGAAGCACAGGACTGCACAGAGACATGCAGCTCAATGTTTAGCCCTGGCTTGGAGATAATGGTGTTCGGCTGGCTCCGATTTCACTGACAAAAGAGTGAAAAGAGCGAGCAGAAGTAGGACACCTGGTGGCATCCATCCACCCATCCATCCATTTTCCATACCGACTTGTCCTATACGGAATCACAGAGATCTGTGTCTATTTTATAAACGATATATCGCCTCACGTATCCTCCTAAGATCCAGTAATTAAATTTTGTCCTCCATACAGAACATTATGCTTTTGTTCATATCTCTCATGCTATACATGGCCCACTAAGGCCACATCCACAATCGCACGCTTCCATACTAAATTGTGCGTCAAAATAGTACACAAGGCAGAATAGCATGTCCAAAACTTTAGTGTGCTTTGCTTAGTGCATAGGACGGCACCCTTCATCTGGATGAAATGGTCCAAGTCCAGTAATTCAAAGGTACTGTACTGCATCCGGATAGTGTACAAAGTTCTGTACCAAGGACCGTTACTGTAGTACATACTTCCTCATGTAAGCACACAGTGCGTAATGTATGATTTTGGATGCAGGCTAAGTCTTGCTGTTCCAGTTTGGGCTTTAAGATGACATCACATATGAGGGGGTGTGACCTTGTCTTCCTCTTCCTGTCAAGTCAAAATTTGAATCAAAATTTAAAAACTTATTTATTCTCAGAAGGTTAAAGTGTGTCTTCTGCGCTCCTATCTGCGGCAATCATTTGCAGATCATGCGGAACACTCCTTCATTCACGATATCACTGAGAGCATCCAGACTGTCACCTACTGTGCTCTAGACGCATGAAGAACAATTTTCAGTGTTGCAGTGACGAGAAGATAAACTATATTTGATCCAAGTATTGGTGCAACAGTTGGTGAAGACATTGCAAGCAGGCGCAACGCAGTGCCATGCAGAGGCTGGCCCTTCGGGGGATGGGTTCTCCTGGCCCCCAGAACAGCCAGAAATGGCCATGCTCCAGTTCGCAAGGCACTGCAACAGCTGGAGCCTCTCTGGGATGCCCTTACAGGCAGGTAAATAAATACCATGGCGCAGGCTAACTCTACAGCCTGAGTGTGGATGTTTGGTGCGGGGCCCGCTTTGCTGTGATGCTAAAAAAAGAGAACTTTTTTTCCATTGTACCTTTGCCTTACAGTGGTCCAGTCAGAATCCCAACTTAAATCCTATTGAAATTTTGAAGAGAGTGGAAAAAAAACATCCGTAATCCTCCAGTAACCTAAAAGAGCCTGAAGAAGCCGGCCAAGGAAAAGGGGCAAATGTTCAAGGTTTTCTTTGGCTTAGCTTTCCTGGTCAGCTATTGTGCCTTCCCAGCGTTCTTGTCTCATGCTTTGCAGAAAATATTTTCCCTCATACCTGGCAGTAAATGCCAATGGAAATAAATCTTGGCATATATCAATTTCATTGTTTATGTACAAGCCTGCATTGTTTTTTATTTCATAAAATGGTGGCTCTCTAAGACTTCTGAAAGATTAAATACCTCTATATAATTATGCCAAAAATTACAGAAATATATTAATCAATGACAAAAATGCACAAAAAATATTCATACCCTTTACCTCATTTGCAAATATTACAGACTCACAAGCCATTGTGATCTGAAATACATTGTGATTGACCAATCAATGGAATTATATTCTGACCCTGCGACCAATGGCGTCGGCTGAAAAAGGCAGCTGGGGCAGAGGGGGGGCTAGAACAAGTGACAAACAGAAATACCGTAATGAAAGGTCAGAATAACGCATGCCTCAAGAAAATGAGGATGATGACAAGGAGGATCAGCTGCCATGGATGGACATTTAGATGACAAAGAGAGGAAGGCTTGGAAGGGCCACCACACAAAGCACACGGCTGGCTCTTACTCCCCCACGCCGCCAGTACATCCCAGGCACACAAAGATTTTTATTATATCATGGCTATGCTGTCAGTTGCCATGGAAACCAAAAGTCCATCCTCAAAAAGAAAGGAAATAAATAAATAAACGAAGAGAGACAAACCACCTCAATCCTGTAGAAATTAACTTTAGTCACTGGGGGCTGATTCTGCTCTGTCAGGCACAGTTATGATCTGCACATCAGAAAACCTTGGGAGGGAACAATGAATCACATCAGGCAGGTTACCTTATGGTCCATACTTGTGCTACGCAAGAGCCATGCTGACACATTCGGGAAGGTGAAAGGTATTATGGGTAGGTCTGAATTACGGCATTGGGGATGGGTGACTGTGGGGTGTGGATATGCTAGGACAGGGAGGAGTCATGTGACTCGTTCGATCACTCTGCCTTATCATCAGTAACAAGAAACGCTAACCCCACACCACCCCCTCTCCCCTCAACATTAAGATGCTCTCTTTTGTTTCCATTCCACCCCAACGTTTTTAGACACGTCTCCACTCCACTCCGTCTTCCCATCCTGCCTGGGGCAAGTCTCACAAGCATGTCACTCTACTGAGCAGTGCACTTACAATGAAAGTTACAAAAACCTTTTTTAGGACCCAAAAGTGATTCACTTCACCAGTAAAACTGTCACAAGGGTAGCTCACAGAACAGTTTTCATACCAGAGAGCCTTGCAACCAAGTATGATGCATGAACCATATTATGAATAATATTAATAATCCTTAATACATTTTAATGGGTATTTATTCTGGCTAATATCCAGTTAATTCTCAGAATTTCACTGTGCCCAGGGAATGAAGTGTCCTGCCAATCTCGAGAAGGCTGGATGTACATTGATAAACTGCAAAATACATTTTTACACTTCAGTTCAGAAGGTGTCTCTTTTATACAACAATTTTCAAACAGAGCTGAGGTGGTTTTGGATGGGAGCAGCGTCACCTTGCCATCACCTCATTTCTGCTCTCGTAGGAGTAAACACTTTGACTGATATGTTACGTGCTGTACTTTGACCTGAGGACCAAACTTAAGCCTTCTGCAGCATCAGGCAACACAGCACAAACCCACAAATATTCACATTCTTGCCATTTTGTAAATTCAGAAATAAAAAATAAAAACCCAAAAAGTCTCAATCATTCTATTATTTATATCCCTTGAGTCAAGTCCCTTTTGCAACATTAGCCATGAATCGTAGGTTGGATCTGTTTCTTCCTACCACAGGAAACACTTCAAGTTTTTAAAGATTGCAGAACTTCATTCAACTGTTGCTCCAGTTACTTATTTAATTGTTCAGTGTAGCATTCTTTGATTGTTTATAAACATTACCACCAATATTCATGTAGTAGATTTTAAAGAATGGTACCAAAAATGCTATAGGTGTTTCCACAACTTTGTCCACCAGTGTAGTTCAAGCTCTTTTGGGCTGACTTGGGATAATCAGCATTCTCTAGTTTTTAGGTCTCGCTGCTACAGATTTCCCTTCACATTTCGGACTGGCTTTTCACTGGTTCACTCCAGCACGTCCAGCATCTCCACACTGAGCCACAGGAGCCACGAAGCATCTCCAAAACATGACGGCGCTCTGCCAGCATGGCGATGGCAGGCCGAGGAACCCTGCCTGGTTCATATAACGACACACTGGGGCTTCATCGCACCCTGAAGCACTCTCGCATGCGGGTGGCATTTCTTTGCTCCTTTGTGAGTCCTGCGGTTCTCCCTCACCATACCACTCCAGCCACATTTGTGGGATAACGTGGTAAGAACTTCCTCAGCCTCCTCATACAGCCCTCTGAGGTAATCGCAGGCATCAGTGACCTGGCGCATCCAATCTCTAATTGACATTGATGGACAGCACACTGCCCCAAAGGATAATTTTCCCTAAACTTTCTAACAGCCTTCTGCACGATTTGATAATTTTATCGCCTATTAATCTGTCATTCCACACTCAGCATGTTGTGACCTCTGCTTCAGCATCATTTCCTACAACAAAAACTCGTAAAGGAAAACTCAGATCAATTAGACACAGATGGTGTCTATTTAACTTATTATGTAGTTTGGTAAAGCAATTTTCTGCGCCTAAGCTAATTTGGGTTTGCTGTAACAAAGAGTAAAAAGAAATTTTCTGTAATTATTCTTTTGTAGCTCGATGAAATGAACTCTTACTTTAATGCATTTTGAGTTCTAATTATTTCAGAAGTCAAACATGAAAAATGCACTACAGTTTGAAGACTTTCACGAAGCACCATACCTAACCTGAATTACTCCAGTTAAAAATCCATCTGGATAAATGAGTTGGTGGGAGGTAAAATAGAGGCCTATGGTTACATTTGTGTTTGGATTGCGTGTTGCTATGGTGAGCAACCCCCAGCCAAGAGTCTATAGGTAACAGTCAATGACATTCCGCAAGCCCATGGTAGACTGACTACCTCCTTAGAGTCATTTAAAACAGGGTTTCCCAACCTGATCCTCAGGGGCTCCCCAGATAGTCCACGTTCAGCCTGTCCCAGATAGCTGGGAGGGAGCAAAAATTTTAACCATCTGGGGTCATCAAGGACCAGGTAGAGAAAACATCGCTTTAGAAGCTCAACTGAGTGAAAACTAAATATTACAGTGGTGATGAAGCTGTTTTATATTTTTTTTGTTATAATCCCTGTTGTCCAATTCCTAAACCACCCGCATACCTGTCACAGAATAAAATATATAACTCAGTATGAAAAAGTATCTCAAACAACAAAAATAAAATTATGCTGCAGCCCCTGATAAGCCTTAGGTGAGTGGGAAGTCAGTTTACCTTGATTAGTGTTCGCTAGATGGCTGCTCTGGGACAGGGGGATACATCTGAATCATGGGTAATCCTACCTGGGCCTGTGACTCAGGCAGATCTTTGCTGTAGGTCAAATCGAGGTGTTTGAGTCAATAAAACATCCCCTCACTACTTCTTGGCTGCACACACAAAATGCTAACCAATTATCCTCTGTGATTCTCCCTACCACTGCACCCTGGGTCCGGCATTTATTGTTTGCCTATGATTGTTAGACAGAGTAAAACCTTTCTTAATTTTGTAATCTTCCAATTCTTGTTTTCAGGCAATTGGACAGTTTATTAGACAAATGGGTCCCAACAGAACATTTGAATGATTTTAGCATATCCAGGAAGCCCTTATACGAGACACCATAAAGTGGCATTTCCTTGACATGTAATGGTATGGCAGGTTGTTTAATGGAAAATAGACTTCCTTCCAGAAGTTCTACTTTTGTACAAGCTAGGGCACTCAACCTGAAATGTCTGAGTCAAATACAAGTAGGTTAAATTATAAGCTATTTCAGCCTGAGTAAGAATAATACTTAATAGCGATTTTCATTTAGAGGGATGTGGGAACAGAATCAAAGTGCCTGAACATTGTTATAATAGAGTTGGCGCATTGGCTCAGTAGGTAGCACTGCTGTCATGCATTTTAGCCAGCATGCTCTCTCCACAAAGCCATTGGCTTCATCCAGGTACTGTGATTTCCCCTAATGGAAAAGAGAGACGCTCTGTTCAGGAAAAGAGCGAGTCGAAGCCGTTATTATTACATGATTATACGAGCACTAGTGCACTCATGGGTGTCCTGGTTCTTGTGCTGTGATTCCCCAAAGGGCTCTGAATTTCAGCAACAGTCTGGGTGCGGTTACTTGATGGGGACAGACTCACTCATAATGATAAAATTAGTACAGCCAAGTGGCAGTGATTAGGATGGGTAGGTGTATTGGCAAATTTAGAATCACAGTTAAGTACAAATAAACCAGAACGGCCAAATACAAAGATGACAGTGAGTACAAAATGATCACCCGTGAATACCATCCAAACCATGAAGTTAGGTGAACCAAGGGGTCCAAAATTACTTGCCAGGTTTTTATTTACAACAATTTGATTTGCATGTATTACTCCATACTGCTGCATGCAAAAGAATTTCCTCTGGATTTTTCCCTGAGATTAATAAAGTAGAGCTTTTATCTTATCTTACTCATTATAGCTAGCCAACAGGCCCTGTAGCGATATAGACCTCTGTTCTCTGTCACTGGTACCACAAAGATAAATATTCAGCCCTGTTAAACTCATGTATACCACCTGCCACTCTCCCTTATAGCAGGGTACAATTTGTGTCTGGATGAAACCATCACATCCGTTTGGCAGAAGTATATTAAAAATATTCCCAGACAGTGAGCAATGTTTATGTATTTCTAAACCAAATTTTTAACTATTCTAGTGTTGACAATCTTTCAAAAGAAATCAAATAATAATAACTGGTTTCCAGAGAATTTTAAATAATGTAACAGAGATGTAACTAAATGAGTAATGAATGTAACATAATCCCTTGGTAATTATGATTTTCAGTTGATAACAAGTTTACCCAGCATTATAGTGGGTGCCAGCTAGTCCATGTCAGCTTACTGTGTGGTACTCCCCTACATCTTAAAAAATGTATTTCTCCCTTCAGTTTGTCACAGTATTCACAGAAATATATTATCTGAGTCTTCCCAACTGTATCTCTGTGCAAAGTTTAGTTAGAGCAAAGAACAGAAAACGTTTTAGCATAGAATAACAAACAATTGCTGATTTACCAAAAAAAAACTGGTAAATTAATTAGCTTCCCTGTTTAGTAGCTAATGCAAATTGCCTTTGTGTTTTCTATGAATGAATAAAATTCTCAGGTTTGGCCTTGTGACAATATGTTTGGCAGCAGCTGCCTTCTGTGCAGATAAGCTGGCTGACCATGCCAGGGTTTGACTGCAGTTTGGTATATTTCTGCGTTGACTGCGGGTCACATCTTCGGTTTGGTCTTATGTCAAAGCAAACGGTTCTACTAGCCACCTAGCTGACCAGCGTGTTTGTGACTAGGTTTGCAAAGGGGAGGAAAATTTCCCTAAGTATTTCATGGAAATTTTGGGAATTTATTCCAGATCACTAACTGGAGGTTGTTTTGGGAAATAGTTTTATAGCTTTCTGTAGCTTACTGTACATATGTGCATGTTTGAATCCATACCAGATGGGGTGAAAAGTCAAACTCTAGTAAATCTATATTTTTGTTGTTTTAAACATACATTTAAATGTAATTTTAAAATAATACAAACGCTCACTATATGGACAATAGTATTGGGGCACCGGGCCATTACACCCACAGGAACTTTTACAACATCCCAATCTAAAGCCATACAGATCAATATGGAGTTAGGCCCCACTTTGCAGCTATAACAGCTGCCACTCTTCTGGGGGCACTTTCCATAAGATCTTGGTGTGTGTCTGTAGTTTTTTCTCCCATTCATCCAGAAGATCATTTGTGAGGTCAGGCACTGATGTTGAAAATGACGGCCTAGCTCACCATCTCCATTGTAGTTCATGCCAAAGGTTTTCGATAAGGTTGACGTCAGTTTGAAGCTTAGAACTGTCTAAAATATTGTGGTATGGACTTCTATGCTTCCAGCTTGGTGGGTACAGTTTGGAGAAGGCTCTTTTCTCTAAATGCATTACTGTGCCCCAATGCACAAAGTAAGGTCCATACTTTGTTTGGTGTGAATGAACTTGACTGGCCTCACCAGACCTCAACGTTAATGTGTGTGTGTGTGTGTGTGTGTGTGTATATATATATGTATGTTTGTATGTATTTATAATGCCCATAAAACTGATCAACTACCCCCAAGGAATCCAACAAACAGGCAAACAGATCAGCTAAAATAATTTAGCTAACCAGCCACCTCATGATAAATCTTACTAGCTAAGTGATGTCACTGAGATTTAGGTGAAATTTATTCTGTGATGATGTAACTTGGCATCAACCTGGTGAAAGGCTCTTTCCTCATCCAACACCCTGTCATCGCTTTCAGCAGTAATCTGACAAATGCCCCCAATAGCATCTGCTTCTGTGCTGGACTGGGCTCTCTTCAGCAAGGCTCACACGAAGGTCTGCCACAGGCCCACAAATGTACAAGCTGAGAAACAAGTGGCAATTCGGGCAAACCTGGGGCTCTTTGGGACTGACTCAACGCATCCAGCACCTCAGCTGAAGGGAACAGTGACTCCACGCTTCAGTATTCTGACTCTCTTTCACTGATCATTTATGACCTCGAGCACATTCTACAAGCTGAGGAGACTGACTTCCATTACCAACTCTTGTGCTTCATCCTGTGTGTTTCTGTTAAAAAAGGAAAATGCCTTCCTTTTAATAAAGTGTTAAGTAATATATTAATGTCTTCCGAATATTTCTCTTTTTTGTTAATACACTTTAATACACTTGGTTAGTATATTTTTCATAACGGAAAATGTTCATTCGTTAAAATCCCAACAGATTGCCGTGGATAGTTTCCTCTTCTGAAAATTCCAAGAATGTCTACATCTTTGTGACAAGGAATCTAAAAAAAATCACAATCCGGTTTCTTCTCCGTTTATCCCTCAGTGGTGACACTAACTGGCAGCGGGGCATCTACAAGGCCACTGGCAGGACGGAGAGAGCAGCGCCTTTCCGCCAAGTATGTTGATGAAACCTGCAGCCGGTGGGGAGAAATGAAGCAGGAGGCTAATAGCATTTATCCCAATTGAGCTGGTTTGGATGGTGCACATTGAGGGGAAACCAAGAACTGAATTAATTTTTATCATTTCACTTTGCAGTAGCTAAAGTGTCACCTAAGCACATACAGTGAAGCTGTAAATATATACTGAGAGACCTTCCAAAGTTCCACCCGCATCGATATATTCTGAATCTTTAGATCTCTCAGAGCCCAGGATTTTTTTAACACTACAAAACATTGTATATTCAGAATAATTACTGGGGAAATGTTGGAAAGGTGTCAGAAGTTATTCATACACATACCTTCTCTGAAGTTTTCACAAGAATAAAAAATCTTAAGAAGAAATATACTTAGATGAGAGTTGCAAAAAAAAATAAAAAACCAAGGTGGTCCACTTCAATAAAACATACGGGTGGAATGAGTGAAGTGTAAAAACACTCCTATGTGAAATGCATTTTGGGTAGCTGTGTCTGCTGGAACACAGTGACAGCGGTGGAAGCCGGGTGTTCATCTTGCACAGTAAATACATTTATATCCAACTTCCAATCACTTATTCTGGTCAGGGTCACTGGGGGACTGGAGCCTATCCCAGGCAGCATATGTGGAAGGCTGGGGTACACCCTGAATGGGATGCCAATCCATCACAGAGTACATACTGTACATACACATCACAGCAAACTTTAAAACAATAGCTAACTTGTGTGTCTTGATAAGGTAGGAGGGAAGTGGAATATCCAAGAGTAACAAACAAAATCCACTCAGGCTGAGCGAATGTGCCATGCAATCCCCCCACTCATGAAGTGTAAAAGACCTGTGATATTTGTATTTTTGTACGTGTCTCAAACTCATATAATTACAAAGGATTTTGTTAGCATTATCTACATTTTGTCACTGTGTCTTCTCACATTGCCGTCCCGCTCTCACTTTATCTGGCACGCTCTCAGGTGTAGAGGCTGTGCAGAATAAGTGTTCTGTTCCTCCTCTACTGGGTGCTAGCATGTGCCCGCGGTATCCCTATCGATCTCGCATCGCGTGTGTCCAGGTGGGGAAACAATAGAAAATTCAGTTGTGAGTGGCACTGTGGGCTTCTGTGCAGGCAGGCTGAGCAGCGTACTGGAAACAATCTGTCTGCATTGCTAGCCTGGTCTTCTCGCTCACTATGGCAGCGTTTGGGAGAGACACAGCCACACTGATTGGTGTAAGAGGAGACGTGGCAATTCTGCGTTCCTCTGTGAGTGGAGGGATTCAGCCACAAGCGCTGAGCGAGCCCCTAACTCGACTGACCGCCCAGATCACTGACAGATGCCATTTAGGTGCTTTGATGACAGCCAGTGCACTTACAGTAATAAAGGGAATTACAGAGAGATCTGCATATGTCATTTCTCATTGTGACAACATCCTGGCTTCTGACCTTGAGTCTTCGTAGCCTCCCTATGTCCTCTGCGAACACCTAAAATGACTTGATGGCATCGGCATCCATTCTGTAACCTATGGAGGGGGACTTAAGGGCAGCCATTTTGCTTGTATAGTGTGTAGAAGAGACCACTGGTATTGGGTATCATTCTCAATCACCACTCTTTATGTAGATTCGCCAGGATGAATTCTGCAGCGTTTTCACGGTTTTTGTAACGTGGTCATTATTTGATTAATAAGCGCAACTATCAAAGAAAAGTGATACATTTATAACAGCTGCTGAGAGGATTCCTGAGCTCAAGGGCTCCAAGCCGGTGTGAAGGAGGCCAAAAATCTTTTTTTTCTACTCTCAAGTTACACATCTTTACTTTTCTCAAAATCTACTGGTAGCACTTTACTCAGAGCCACAAATAATGTAGTAACTCATGCTTAGTTAACGCTACCAGAAACATAGTATTAGTTACGTATTTATCCCATGTTTGTTCATAATTAATAAATCAACAGTTCCTGTATTTCATGCAGTTGCTATATTTATTTATGATTTGCATTTGATTAGTAAATGAGTTACTAAGCTTACTTGTGCCCATTCAAGTGAACTGTTAGGGTATGTTCACAGTAGGGAAGCCAAAAAGTACAATGTATTGTACTGCATTTTTTGTCCACGCTCTTGCTCAATAATAGTTTTTAATGTTGTGTTGTATTAGTTGTTTCTATGCACATGATTCTCCCTAGTGCTTGTGGGAAAAAAGAGGGAGTAAAACAATGCACACAAACACTTTGGATTGCGTTGGTATCCAATTTTCATTGTCATCATTGGGAGTGCGCAGCGCAGAGAAATATGTGCAGTGGTGTCTTTTCAAAATTCACTGCGACACAGTGCACTAGTGGGAAAATCATACATTGCTTTCTATGCGATGCAGAATGTTCTAGTGAATCACTGAACGCGTGTGTTGATGAAAAGCCGCAACGCAACACGCATAGTGGGAACAACCCTTAGCAATCCCGCAATAGTGTGATGAATCGTGGATTCTGCTTGCTCACAACGTAAATCCTGTAGTTCCTGGGATTAGCTCAAGGCCTCCCATGACCCTGCTTTGTGATTGTATCTTTGGCAAAATGCACATGTTTATGCTGAAGAGCTCTCCCACCTCGTGAGACTTATTCACAACACTGGTGCCAGCTCATTACTGTACTATATACGGATCTGTGGGTGATGAAATCGTCAGTCCAAATAATTGGTCCATTTGGCATCTGTTGCTTTATACACTCACCTAAAGGATTATTAGGAACACCTGTTCAATTTCTGATTAATGCAATTATCTAATCAACTTGGCAGTTGGTTCAATGCATTTAGGGGTGTGATCCTGGTCAAGACAATCTCCTGAACTCCAAACTGAATGTCAGAATGGGAAAGAAACGTGATTCAAGCAATTTTGAGCGTGGCGTGGTTGTTCGTGCCAGACAGGCTGGTCTGAGTATTTCACAATCTGCTCAGTTACTGGGATTTACATGCACAACCATTTCTAGGGTTTACAAAGAATGGTGTGAAAAGGGAAAAACATCCAGTATGCGGCAGTCCTGCGGGCAAAAATGCCTTGTTGATGCTAGAGGTCAGAGGAGAATGGGCCGACTGATTCAAGCTGATAGAAGAGCAACTTT
>JABFDZ020000043.1:14634625-14644674 GCA_019775955.2 Pollimyrus isidori
TGGATGTGCATCCCACAAATCTCCATGAACTGCAAGATGCTATCCTATCAATATGGGCCAACATTTCTAAAGAATGCATCTTTTAGCACCTTGTTGAATCAATGCCACATAGAATTAAGGCAGTACTGAAGGCAAAAGGGGGTCAAACACCGTATTAGTATGGTGTTCCTAATAATCCTTTAGGTGAGTGTATGTGTGAGCACAGGAGGCATTTACAATTGCGCAGTCACAGACGTCATGCTTAGTTACTATATGTGTGTGTGTGTGTGTGTGTGTGTGTGTGTGTGTGTGTGCATGTGTGTATGTATGTATGTATCAAAGCACAGTAGCATGTATCCGAGTGCAGTAATGGTGACCTTCGATACACAGACAAGAAGAGCAAACCACAGATGCATGATGATGAACAGCATTTCAACATACTTCATTTTTCCCTCCCTGGAAATATGCTAACAGATTATTTCCCGCTTGAGTTTCTACACATAGAAAATGACTGCGGTAGTCTAATGCACAAACATTTCCCATCTTGCTGAATTGTGTGCTGCAGAGTTGCTGGATTTTATTGGACGTGAACAATCTGAAAACAGAAGTGTAGGTGTCTGACAGAGACGGGGAGGGGGGGGTATAGAGGGACACCGACGAGTCATGTGACTCATAGTCTTCCTTCAGATCAAATCGAATTCACGAATTGGCGCAGCAGCCGTCTATGAAAGCAATAGTCTGCAGCATTTTAGCCACAGTGGAGAGAAATGTTTCCTGTCTGTGAAGAATAAAGGCGTACTCAAGAGCACTCATGGAAGAAAGACTTAATGTTGGTTGCTGCTGAGGAGGAAATGCTCTTAAAAATATTTTGGGTTGACTAGGTCTCCTTAGTTTACTAAAAACCAAGCATTTGTGATCACATATTTTTAGTGTAGGGTAAAAAGTTTTTAAAAGAATCTCTCGCACCAGTCTGTGTCTCTGACTAGTACAACATGCTGGATAATTTGAAATCGTTCAGGCCTCCAGGTTAACATTGCATGTCTAATTTTTCAATAGGAGGATGGCCAGGGCAATACAGCGAGGCTTCCGAGCGCCCACAGAGCCATGAGAGAGGGAGAGAAACACAGGGGATAAAAGAGGGAGATACATCTGTAGGAAAATGCATGGATGGGGGAGAAGAAAAGAAAAACAGATCAAAATCTAAATTACAATTTACCATCAGTCTCAGTTGCAGTTCTAGAACTGAATTAGATCCATCACACCAAGGTGACAGAGAAGAAAGGCTGTAAGTGTCTACATGTGATCAATAGTTTCTCGAGGCCTGTATCTGAATACAGAGAATAGCGTTAAAAGACTGTGGACACAGAAAACTGCAGTTATTAATCCTCAGATGTACTTTCCCATACTTTGTGTTAAAAAGTGCTTTGTGAAGACTACAAAATCCAAGAAGAGGGAATCATCCTCTACGACAGCTTCGCAGCCCCCTTTACTGTAGTTAATACGCAGCCATATTAACAACCAAGTCACAATGATGTCCCTGGGATCAGTGATTTAAATACTTCCAAACCCACATCAAAGAAATGAGGGCAAAGTAAACATTAACAGGGGTCAGAAACAAGTAAGTTGAAGCTGCGTAGCTATTACTTAGCACTATATGTTTATATCTTTGGCATGATAAGTCCGATCTGCGAAAACCATAAACAAAATAAAAACCAAAGCGCATCATCGGTGAACATTATTTCGCCAAGTATAGTATTGCGATAAAAAAACATCGCGCAGAACTTAAACGGAAACCCGCAAAGTAAAAAATAAAACACTAACCAGACTTTCTTCACTTTATGTAATAGGGCTTTAGGTATGCACTCCCCGATTTCACCATCAGGAACTGCGTTTCCGGGGATATGGCGTTTATTCCGCCATCTGAAAGGTATTTGGACAGAGACCATTTCTTGTCTTTGGGTATATGCGTAGAACAAGATTAATAAATTAGCATAAAGAAAAAACGCTTCATAAATTGGTGGAAAATCCAAAATTTGGAGCCAAGCCTAATACAGCATAAATTATGTGGATTATGACAATTTCCCCAATAGACTACATAAACATTTTTACTTGCTCTATAACGAGAAAACAAACAAGCGTTTATTCCACATTATCACCAAGGCATTATGCACGTTCATAGTAATATGCAACAGCAGTAATATTCTAATGAAAATTTCCGACGTGAAACTGTATATAGTTACATTTATATTATTAATGGCAGTGTTGCAATAAGCATTAATAAAGCTATGCCGCCACCCACTGGCAGCTATTAGAATAACTTAGGTTACCACCGCCATTGCTTTTCATTATGGTATCATCCAATTCTGTCTCCTCCTGGACTGTTTTCAGCGCTTGTGTGTCAGTAAGTGAGGCAAACAAAATATTTCACCCGAGATAAACATCTGGTGATGTAAGGCTTCGTTAGCTGTTACAAATGTATACATTACCCCAGAAGATTGGTCAGAGCAGTGTTCCTGACATATCACATTTTTTGGCTTTCATTAAGCAACTGTAAAACTAAAAATTTTATTACTTAATATGAATAGCTGAGGGGACGGCATGGTGGTGCAGTGGTTAGCACTGCTGCCTCACACCCCTGGGACCCGGGTTCCGGTCTCTGCCTGGGATTCATGTGTGTGGAATTTGCATGTTCTCCCCATGTCGTCATGGGGTTTCCTCCAGGTACTCCAGTTCCCCCCCCCCCACAGTCCAAAAACATGCTGAGGCTGATTGGAGTTGCCAAATTGCCAATAGGTGTGTGAGTGTGCCCTGCAATGGGCTGGCCCCTCATTGAGGGTTGTGCCTGATGCTTCTGGGATAGGGTCTGGACCCCCCCCCCCCCGCGACCCAGTAGGACACACGATCTGGAGAATGGATGGATGAATAGCTGAATAATTTTCACTATTTTTAACAAAATAATAATTGTTGCTGTTGTCATCATTATTGGCAGCATGGTGGTGCAGTGGTTTGCACTGTTGCCTCACACCTGTGGGACCCAGGTTCGAGTCACTGCTTGGGTTATGTGTGTGGAGTTGCATGTTCTCCACCTGGGGTTTCCTGCAGGTACTCTGGCTTCCCCCTACAGTCCAAAGGTATGCTGAGGCTAATCAGA
Organism: Pollimyrus isidori; assembly: GCA_019775955.2. Taxonomy (NCBI): domain Eukaryota; kingdom Metazoa; phylum Chordata; class Actinopteri; order Osteoglossiformes; family Mormyridae; genus Pollimyrus; species Pollimyrus isidori. The sequence continues at coordinate 14,637,756 of JABFDZ020000043.1, forward strand.
ATTACTAAAAGAAGAAAAAAAAACTGCCCGTGAGTATGACCTGCAATGGGTCACCTAAAACCCTAGCAAGGGTGAATATAAAATATGAGGCATGGATTTTTAAAAGCCCAAAAAGGTAAGAGACCATCCTGTCCCCACCTTAGAGAGATCACCACACAGGAGTTTTGTTTAAAACAGCTGCTTTTATTAGGTGCTTTGATTTCAGTGGTACAAAAAAAAAAATCAACCTACCCAATTTTACTACATAGTTTCAGTCTTCTACTCTGTACGTTCCGAGACTGGATGTAGAAATGGTTCACTTGAGGCTGAACGAAAGTTACATGCGAGACCACGGTGAGTATGGCTCAGAAAAATGCTGCTATATTTGAAGTGCGAGTATTACATTACAGGGCACCTTTGAAAGAGGCCTTGCACTTAACTCCACTTGCTGTATAACTGGATGCACTGAAGTGGCCTTGAGGTTTGGAGAATGTATTCATATTTTTATATATAAAATCCCACATACTCTGCTCCGAAGAAAATCAATTACCAAAAAAAAAAAAAAACGGAACAGTACTCATCACCTTAAAAGCATCTGAATATAAAAGTTTTGGGGAAATGATAAGCTCTTCTTCAATAAACACAATCACAATGACCAAGTTTAAAACACAGAGAGGCACATTCCTGTATTTTTTTTTTTTCCTCCTCCCATCCAGTAACATAAAGTAAAAAGTTTGAGAAACGTTTTCTAGGGTTGATCTGGAGATCAGAGCTGGTACTAAAAACAGGTCACCAGGGAAGGTTACGGAGAAGGGAAAATTATAATGAAAAAAAGACACCAAGAAAAGTCCCACAGATGAAGCCACCAAACGCAGCTTAAGGCCGAACTGCTCTGTGAAACGGCATTGGCTTCTCCTTCCAGGATGACCAGAGGTGAAATTCCCCCCAATTTGGGCTTGGGGGGCCAATTTACCTGCGCTTGTCCTTTCGGTCCGACTTGTGATCCCTGTCGCCACGTGAGGCCCGTCGGCCCGAGCGGCTGCCCTCCGGGACGCAGCGCTTCTGCTCAGGCTTCCTGCCCTTGTCTTTGGGCCTCTTGGCATCGCGGGCACTGCCCTTGGGTGAGCGGCGGGCCCTGTCGCCTCCGGCCCGTTTCCGGTCACGCTCTCGCTCCGAGGGCCGCCTCTTGCGCTTGCCGTCTCCGTCGCGGCTGCGACTGCGGCTGCTGCTGCTGCTGCCGCTGCTAGAGCTGCCGCTGGACGAGCTGCTGGAGCCGGAGGAGCCACTGGAGCCGGAGGAGCCGCTGGAGGACGAGCTACTGCTGCTGCTACTACTGCTGCTGCTGCGGCTTCTCCTGCGGCCCCTGGCCTTGGCCCTGCCCCCCGGTCGGGATTCCGGGTCCTTGGGAGTCTCCCCCACCTCTGGCCGGCTGCTTGGCTCCACCTGGATCCCCTCTGTCTGTCCAGGGCTTTTGGGCTCAGCAACTGGCTGGGTGCTATGGTCTTCAGGGAGCACTCCCAGCAGAACCTCAGGCTGCTCTGGCTCTATCGTCTCCGGGGCCTGTGGCTTTTCAGCAGGAGGGGCCTCCAGGCCATTCTCCTGGCTTTCTTCCTGATGCTCCATGCTTCCTACCTTCCCACCCTCATCACCCACTTCCATCTCCACCTGCTCTGGGCTCACCACCTTCAAGCCTTGCTCCACCTCTGCCTGCCCATCCCCTGGCTGACCCCTGTCCATCTCTACAGAGTCTGCGGCACCTTGTACCTGCTCCTCTGCCTCCCTGACCTCCTCTGCACCCATAGCATCTTCCTCCTCCATCTCTTCTTCCTCCTCCTCTTCCTCCTCCTCATCCCCCTTAGCCTCTGCTTGCTGTGCTTGGCCCTCACCATGAATGTGACCCACCTCTCCCTCGGTCTCCTTTGCATCTGCCGCCCCCTGGTGGGGCGCTTCCACCTCCATCTCTGCCTCCTCCTCTTCCTCATCAACCTCCTCCTCTTCCTCCGCCCTTACAGGCTTACCCTCCTCCACCTTCTTCTGCTGCTGCTCCTCATTCCTGGCCTCTGCTTGCTCCTTCTCCCTCATAGCCTGCCTCCGTGGTCTTACCGCCATCTTATTCAAATGCTCTGCAAACTCCTCTTGGCGCTCCTTGAATATGGCTGTGGGCAGATCAACCATACCAGGAACAATTTTACTGAGCAGTACTTCAGCTTATAGCATCCAGAATAAAACATTTAAGGAGAGCTTCACATAAGTTGTTTTTAGTCATTGGGAGGACTGAACAAAATGGGACACAGCCGTTCTATATTTTATTTAAACAATGCTTTTAATTCACTATTAAATCTGGCCTGCGGATTGAGCGTTCGTTTTCCACAGAAGGAAAAAAATTAAAAATGTAACATTTCACTAAGGCGCTAGCAAATTTCACTGCTAAAAGATAAAAGGAAACTGGTTATTGATTGAATTTTCCAATGCAGAAATACAGATGCAAACAAAAAGGTGTTCATTAATGCGTGACATGTAACAGAAGTACAAAAATAAGTCTGATCCATCTACTTTTTGCTCACTACGCCCATAACTTTTCCCCAAACTTCCAAGTAACGTGCAAGTCAGCAGCTGTGCTTGTGATCAACCAGTCAGCAAGTCTATCGCTATAAACCCCTCAAAGTAAGATTGCTGGTCTTGAGCAGGGACTAAAATGGTCGGTATACATCCTAGTTCACAATTTTATATTTAATGGTTTTTCACGAGGAGTAACAGGTTGATGGTGTGAATTCCTTCCGTTTTCTCACGATATTCAGTTTCTTTAATTTGTCTCAATTAGAAATTTATTCTATACCTCCAGTATACCTCCAAATATACAGCCTCCTGCATACAGTAGCACCCTTAAACCCTTAAGCACACATCCATGTTCGGGCCCTTTGATTTATAAATCTAGAAGAGTTAATTATTCAGGTTACTTTTTAAACATACAGTTGGTTTTATACAATTGGTAAAAAAAAATACACTCTTTCAGAACAGAGGAAAATAACAGCTGAAAAAGCAGCCTGTATATTAGCTGGAGTTGGTAAGTAACTGGTTCCAGTGTGCAGTCGATACTCACCATTCATTTTCTTCTGCGACTCCTCGAAGAGCTTAGTGGTGGCTGGGCACATCTTACCAGGAATGTAAAAGATTGACGGCTTTGTTTTCGTGCGGATGTACTTTGCGATTTTAGCATTGTGCTCATTCCATTCCTCTTGCTGCGAAAAAAATACATTAAAAAAAAAATCAAAAGGACAGAAACTGTGTACATCTTACACGTCGTAGTTAATGTGGTGTTACACTACACTAGTGAAAGAAGCCCTATTAAAAGCTGCCGTGTGCTTCTCATAAGTGCTGTGTTTTGTAAAGCAATTCACGAATCTGTATTTAAGAGTCTGAGTAGGGAACGCCCAGAGTAAGTCAGTAAAAAGGCCGACTACGCTTTACGCACACGCTGCGTTACAGGCTGTGTGTCAGAGTGTCATTACCAGCTGGGCCAGCTCCACTTTGTGCTCCAAGAGCCTGAGCTCCGACTGCTTGGTGCGTCTCTCTTCAAAGAGCTCCCGCCTCTCGCTCTCCGCCTTCTTCCGCTCTTGTTCGGCCTGCACCTCCAGCTTCTTCTCTATCTCCAGGCGCTTCTTCTCCTGCGACGGCCAGATGGAAGGGGTTCAGATCAAGGCAGAAGCTGACACGCAATGAAGATCAGGCAAGGAGGGGAGAAGGATAGGAATTAAGGAACAATTTTTAGGGCCCAGAGTGTCACTCACCCGTTCTGTGGCCACCGTGGACTCTTGCTTGAATTTCTGAAGTGTTCCCATCAACAGACCAAACATACGCCGATTTCTGTAATGAGAGAACGTGGCTTTCATTAGCCCAAAACATGTGCCGACAGTACAAAGACAGCCTATGGCGATCACTGCCGATCAGTCCCCAGAACTACTGGAAATGGCATCCGTTACATTAAGATTCTGTACTGATGATGTCAAATGAGAGTCAAAACCAAAACCGGCAATGAATAGAGTACTAAATAGAAGAAAATGAAGAGCTTCATTTAAAAGGATCTAAATATCTTTTTGTTCTCACTCTACTCTAAAACTGCACACAACATATCCACTGATCTCAGACCTGTGGGCTTCGCATCACACTTGTTACACTAGGAATGGTAGTTTGTTCTGCTCAGTATTATGAGGTAGGAAAGTAATCATTGGAATATCCAGTTCTACTAAAAATCTCACAAAACCATCTCTTGTTCATCAGACAAGCCACGTCTTCTCATGTATCCAGACAAGGAACAGATTCCTTCATAAAGCATTAAAAAGCATCCTTAATTCTTATATCGGCCATTATAATAAATTATGCATGCTATATGATGCATTATGACGGCGTCTATATTGTCGTAAAAATGAAACCTTCATTGGAGCTCATGACATTATAATCAACGCAATAAGGTCTTATGACTGCCAATAGAAGAGGCTGTAATGTTTTATTAGTTCTTATACGGACCAATGTAGTGCATGCTATGTAATGCATCAGGAAGTTATAATAATGCATTATTGATGGCAGCTTCACAGAGTATTACCAAAAATTCTTATTTTCACTGTTTTTAATTTATTTTTAATTAATTTATTTATTCAAATAAGTGGAACTGAAACAAAAGTGTAACAAGCTCAATCTTAAAATGATAACTCCAGTAGGAAGCTCAGGAACTGAACCATATTTAAATTCCTTTACCGAAGTAATTTGGGAGTCTCACAGCATATAAACCATCTTTTGGAGACACTTTCAGAAACTGAGCACATTACGAAGACACCATTCTCCATATGCACGCAATGCACATATCCAGAGGTGAGAAGTTCAAGCCCAGAACAAGATTTTGTTACAACCAACCAGGCGAGTAAATGGAGATTTACTCCCTGGACCTGAATTACCCACCTCTGCTCAGGCCTGCTCTATGCAGAGTTTCAAAAACTTCGGTGTACAGAAATCACCACAAATCAAGGCTCATTTTACCTCTGCTTTCCCTTCTCATCCATGGTCTGATCCTGAATGAGGTCTCGGCGTGTCCGCTCTTTTGTGGTGGCGACAACAGAGGACTGTAGTGCAGGCTGGTGAGGAAAAAGGTGAAGAGGTCAGGAGACCCAACGTCTGTCCATCTGCCAATCATGAGTTCCTACAGCTTAACCAGCCTACAGGTGATGCGGGGGGCCTCCTACCTTCTGGTCATCGTCATCATCATCTGCATCACTGTCATGGCGCACATCTCGCGCTCTCTGGTCACCAGCCAACCTTAGAGAAAAGGTGAGAGGGGGACACAAGTTTAACCAATTTTTTGGTTGCAATTACTAGAATTTACAGAGGACTTTTTGCAATTAGCACACACACTTCAGTCAGCAATATCTGATTACAGATAGGATCTCTAACCTGCCAAATATTAAGCAAAAGGTAAATTAAAGCAATTCCACGTTCAATTTTCTTGTATTAAAACAAAATCACTCAAAGCTCTCACCTCAGCAAAGCCCCTTCGATGTCTCTCTGCTTCGTAGGGGGTCCTCCAGTGGGGTCTGAAAAGCCACGCCTCCAATACAAAACAAGATTCACAATACATTACGACCAAGCATGAAAAGAGCAAAGCTATATTAAACTGCAGACAGTATTCAAGCCCTTAATGCTTACCTCAATGCATTAATTCCTCGTCCCCGGCCTCCCCCAGGTCCTGGAATGGGTAGCCGTCGTGCCTGGCCAGGTCTGTCAGTGACAACAGAATTACCAACCTCGTTTCTGCTTAGCTTATAAAAAAAAATCATTTTTAACAACAAATAAGTTAGTCAGCATTCATCACATTTAAAATGGGCCGTGGGGCAGCAGATAATGAAAAAAACAAACGTACTTTCGAAAAGTGAAATTCAGTCTGAGCTGCAAATTTGACCGCGTCCCCCCTCCCCGAAATTTGTTAAACTACACCGTATCCCTGAGCCGTAATCTGGAGTTTGGACTACGGTAATAAAGCGCCCGTATTCTATAAACGAAGTGTCGATGTCCAAAAAGACCTTAGAAAACACACGAAGCACTAGGATACGTATGATTGTGAACAATTATCATGCATAAAGTGAAACGGCAGGAGTGCGACCAGATACCTATATACTATGGGTTTGTTGCGACCACACGACAGGGAGCCGACAGCCGCCTAGCCAGCCCCATACCCCCAACTCGATTACTTGAATCGGAAATCGAATAAACTTTTCCATTCTTTTTCCGGTATTTAGCGGGTTACATCTATGAAATTGTGCTTCTTGTCGCCAATTGCAAAACACATGCACAATTATACCAACGCGAATTCAGGAGCTACATAAATCTGCCAGCAAAACTTCATCCGATTAGCAGGTTAGCCAAACGCAGCCGAGAGGCCGCATCCGTAACAAAGCCCGCGCCGCTACGAGCCTCTGCTCACCGGAGCTCGTTGGGGTCCCTCCCCGTCAGCTTTCTAATGTTTTCATCCACATTTTTCAAGCTCTCTTTCGCCTTTTCGAGCTGATCCTGTAAAGTCCTTACAGCCACCGCCATTTTCGATCCCTCCTCGCCGCCGTCGCAAAGCACCTCTGGGTAAAATATGTCATGCGCACGTCCCCGCCTCTCACGAGGAAGGCTGCTTTTCTCCCAAGAGCCGCTAGATAGGAGACAATGTGAATCGGCGGGAGCTTCGTGCTTTTCGTACGCACTCCACTGTGTCTTAAAACATGGAACACGGCACATGGAAATCATACCAATGACAAATCTAGTAAACGCAATATGCCATTTCATTCTGCTTTGTTTAAACTCTGGACACAATTAGCTGAGCAGTCGCTACTAGGGTTGCCACCCGTCCTTTAAAATACGGAATCGTCCCGTATTTGAGAATGAAATTGCACGTCCCGTTTTGAAT
>JABFDZ020000043.1:14646012-14666145 GCA_019775955.2 Pollimyrus isidori
ATATTGAATGTGTATATTCCAAAAACTCGCAGAGTTATTTAAATGGTTTGGCGAAATTTCTATCAGATCCCCCCAGAGGGTTAATAAAAAAAACCTTCTGTATTTAAAATAACTGAATATGTCTTTCTGTCACTAATAAAAAACAAAGCTGTCACCTCCGAAGGGTTTTTCAATGTGTTTTTTTTTTTTAATTACCATAACTCTTGAACTGTTTGCACAATAGAAAAAAAATTCTGAAAGCAGAGAGGCTGCACTTTGCAGTGTCATTACGGTAGTCCACCACAGAACTTCACTGCAGCCCCGGGAATCTGAATGTTGGTTGCTGGAGCAGAAAGTGAGCGAGTGAGACTGAGCTCTGCAGAATGTTCCATTTTTTTCACCTAAAATGTCCGATAAAATCACTAAAGGCAGCAAGTTTTATGACACTTTTATAGCTAAAACAATCAAATATGTCCAGGCGACCTGTTTAGAACTATAAGGTTTAAAGGGTTAAACTGCCATCATATCGTAAATGTATCGTCAACACTCCACGAACATTTTAGCATCACAAAATATCGCACTGCGATATGTCGTCACGCCCCAAACAGGGGTTACAGTTGAAGTGGCTCACTATTGGTTTTGTAAATCGCTTTGGCTGTGATACACGGATGTAACATTCACTGACCTTCATGCAGCAGAAGGGACGGGAAACAAGTCAGGCTGCGTTCCCACATGGCACCCAGTAAAAGCCCATTTTGGTACTCTGGTCCCTGCACTCCACTCACTCTAGGCTGCAAACTGGTCTAGTCAGAAAAGTACTCACTTTACTACGCACCTTCTTTTTCTGCCGACAGCTCTGCAGCTAAGACACTCCTCGGCAGCTCCACAATGACGTTTCGTCCGCTCACCGCACCATGGCTGAGGTTGGGCCAGCTGGGGGCTGTGGTTTTAGCATCTAGAGCACAAAACATACGGTTGTTTACATGCCTTTATAACTACTGGCCGTACAGAAAATGACAGACAATGCTCATGTACACCACCAGTGGCTGAAATAAAAGGCCTAAGGAGCTAATGGTCATTATGGGATGTGCGGCTGCAGATCTGCAATGCATTTGTATTTATGCGCATGAGTTTGCGCTTGTCGTCTCGCTTTTCTTTTTTCTTTTTCCTTTTTAACTGCGAGCTGGATTTCCTGTGGCGCCGCAGCAGGCCCGTGGTGAAGCTCACCAAAAAGCCGCAGCCTTTCCTCGTCAGTCCGCATGAGCGTGAGGGACACGCCGGTCATCTCCAGCGACGTCATGAATGTCCCAGACATGACCTGGGCGACGCGGATGCCACGGCCCTCTGAAAGTTGGGCAAACCCCGATAAAGATGAAAAGACAACAACCAATGGTGACACGCTGCTTACATCGAGTCTGCAGATTCGAATGTTAAGTCCAATTGTTTGAGCACAGCATGCAAAACGTAAAGTGCATCATCAGGTTTGCCAGCTTGGTACGTGGGTGTGCAGCCCAGGGCCTAGCAGACATTTTGCTCGTCAGCTGTGCATGTTCACCATATTTCATTAATTTCACTCATACAACCTTTCAAGTTGCTATCGCTGCTTGTGGAATGAAGTACAGCATGAAACAAAATGTAATGTGCATTACACAGAACATAAGAACTTTGTCAGGTTTCTCAACCTAGGTGTGGGTCTCGTATATGTCGGTAAAATAACATCTTAACATATTTTTGTGTGCTCGGTAGTTATGATATAGGCAAACAGTAAAATATATAATTTCAGGATAAAGATTTTTTTTCCACAAAAAAAAAAAAAATTCTCTGCCCATATATTCATGCAAATATGGTGGTTCTGACCAGCTACACTTGCTACCAAAAGTGATACTCAGATTTGGCATTAGCCCACTGAAAAACATATACAGTGGTCAACTTTTATAAAACCCCACAACTTCAAAATATGAGTAGGTTATAATTTTACTGTCCGTGTAAAAATTCAAAGTCAACCCATTTATGTTCCAGGACATGTAGATATTTCATTTTCCGTGACTGGAAAATGTACTTAAAAGATCAGGTTTTTCCAAGATTTCCAGGAGACGTGGAAACCCCACACTGCCCAGCAGGGAGACCACTGAGAAGAAAGAGAGGAGAAAACCTCAATAACACGACGTCAGCGGAAGACATCGGCCTTACCCAGGCTGGTCAGGGCGGCTCTGGTCACCACGGCCATCTCCAGACAGGACAAGGCTCCCAGGTTATTCACACAGAGCACCACGGAGTCCCCTGCAGCAGTCAACCATAAACGATTATTAGAAAAAAACTGCAACACCAGCCTCCTGATACGCTAGAGGGGAATGGAGCCGTTACTCTAATTAGATTACTCGATTATTAAAAAGCCACGTTAAAAAATTTCACTCTCGATTTTATGGCAATATGGCGGAAGGGAAACGGCACACAGCGGAAGAAGGTGAAAATAAACGGAACCCATCTGTTGTGTGGAAGCACTTGACTTTATAAATGAATGAAAGTGCAGCCGACTGACAGTATTGCAGAGCATACAAATCACCACACCTCAACTTCAATACAAACACATCTTAAATAAGATTCCCGCGTTTGACGGACTCACCCAATAAGGCGGGGTTAGCCATAGATATGTGCTATTTAGCCTCTCGGATTAGCCTAGCCTTTTTTTTCGTGACTTATATTTTGAATCAGTTTGCTGAATTTACTTCCTACGATTCCTCTGTCAGAATAATCTCTGCTAAAACAAAGGTTAGTCCTATCACTCATCATCTTACGTAATATGACACATATAAACCATATGATATTATTTTTTGGTGAATACATTATGTTTTGAGCAGGGATAAATTATATAAAAAAAAATTGCGAAAATTAAGAATTGAAAATTAACTATATAGCCAAAGAGAACTTATGTACAGCAGCCTAACAAAGTTGGTGATATTGCCATTAGCAAAGTCACTTGCCTTTCCTCTCTATCAAGATATTTCCACGCAGCGGAATGTCTTTTCATCATACTTTTCTCGGCTTGTTTTCGCTTGTTTTGCTTCATTTCTCCCGAATGCGCCACATGATCTCTGAATCAAACAGCAAGGACCAAAACGGTTATGATTGTCTCAGGGACTGAATGCAGAGCTCATGAAAAAGCTGTAAACTGCAGACTGATTTTTTTTTTTTTAACATATACTACATAATACTGAAAAAGAACCATAGTTATAATTGAAGAGCTTGCTAAATTTTATCACCGATCAAAATGACTATCAAAAAGTGCAACTTGTTGATGGTTTGAACCCAGCAGACAACTGCGGTCCTTGCGATGAGTTGGCTGCAAGTGCATAATATATGTGATATTATTCCACATCAATATTAACGCTGCATATTGTGCAAGTCTAGCATTAAGGATGTCACTGTGGCACCGCGGGTAGCAATGTTGCTACGCATGGTGAGTAAAGAGTTTCTGCCAGCCAAAAACAAGGCTCCTGCTCTGTGACAAACGCAGCGTATATTCATAATAATGACAGCCATAGAGATGAAAGAGTACCCTAAAATTATCACAAAACTCAAACCACAGCAAGTCACTTGGTGCCATCTGCTTTTGTAAACACCAAAAACATTGTAACATAACGTGTGTTGAGCAAGAATAGTGCAGTTTTTCTCCAGTGATGAGACAGTTGGAAGTGAAATTGCTGCTTTGCACCTACCTGTATTAAGTGGCAGATGTGATTGGCTGGCGGGGTTAGTCATGTGATCTATCATAATCTTCACTACCTCATCTGCTGGGACAATCTAGAAGGCAAGAAAACAATTAAATAAATCATTAAAGTAGCCAAGCATCATAGTCGATTACTCACATAAAGTGCTAGCATGCTAAATATGACTCACACTGACCTTTAACCTTTGTATGCCTGCTTCCCCGTGTATTCCTGGGTTGGCCAGAGAGACAGACATATAGACAGAGAACGCAGCAAGGGGAGACTGTTAGAATCTGGCAATTTACACAGAGTTCCCAGAAATAATTAAATCCTTAATTTCGAAATGTCAGCCTCAATTAAAATGGACACTTAACTACTTTCCTCGCAGATGTTTGAGTATAACTGCATGCGCAAGCTGACAGCGTGATGAAGAACAATGTACACACCCAAGCCCAGCTCCATCTCCCCGGGGGGCAGTTCAAAGGAGGGCACACAGCCAGGGACACTGCATGGGGACATGCTGACTCCCAGGGTGCCTGGAACCAAGCATAACACCCACGTCACAGCGAGTGACTTACGCTGCCGCAGACTCACCAGGGCTCTCACGAAGCCGTGGGATTCGCAGGCGTCGCGCTCACCGATGTCCTTCACTGCCGCTGTCACTACGGTGACGATCTCGTCCAATGAACGGCCCTCTTCGGCCAGAGCCCCAGCCATCTGCAAAATAATTAAGTTTGACGATCTGTTGGTCAATTTTTGTGAGCACAAAATTCAGCGCCGGTGCGGTGAGATCCACTGTAGCAGCAAACACTATGTTCCTCAAAAAAAAGATAAATCCGGCATCTGGAGAAGTCACCATCACTAAAAATAAGCTAGTGGTTCAAATAAATGGGCATAACCGTCCTGTGCAAGCACGGCGTGCCAGATTACCTTGTGGATAAGCAGAGTGCCGCAAAGGCCCCTCCGCCCTGCCTTGCCGGGCTGCACAAAGGCGCAGTCGTCAGCCACGATCACCATGGCGACCGGCACGCCCCGGGCCCGGGCCTGCTCCAGCGCCAGGCCGAAGTTGAGCCGGTCACCAGTGTAATTCTTCACGATGAGCAGCACCCCGCTGGCCCCAGCCTGCCAGAGGGTGAGGATGGCAGCCAGCACGCTGCTGGGTGGGGGGGAGGCGAACACGGAGCCGGCCACAGCCGCCGACAGCATCCCCGCTCCCACGTACCCTGCGGGACACGGACAAAGACAGTCAGTCGGAATCCTCTTTCCTTTACACTCCCTTTTTTTTCCTGGCCTAATGACATGGTAATGCTCACCTGGTACTGCTCACCAGGCACTAAATAATAGGTGCCCGCCACAATGTCACAATGGCTAAATGCAGGGGACACATTCCGTTGTTGTGCTACAGTGTGTCAACGATGACAATTAATAACTTCACTCTCTTCTCTCCTTGGACTGTTTGTCCCTAAACTGTCAATAATTTCCCTTGGTATAAATGAAGCTTTATCTTACAAGCAAAATAACAGGAAACACCAACGTACAGTTTGAACCGGCCTGAAAATCATCACCTATGTATCCCTCTTTCCGCTCCCTTTATCCAACGCACTGAGCCTAGAGCACAGTGCACCGGCGAACACACACAACCACAGGCGATTCACAGTCACGTGATTTTAGGAAGCGACCCATAAGAACAATGGGCCAGTTACGCTTCATGCAGCCGTGCGTTACCTGCGTGCGCCGGTTCATGTCCAGAGCCGCCACCTGAGACCAATGCCACTCGGTTCCTCAGAGTCTCGAGGTCAGAACGCACCACCACCCTGTGGCCCTTAAGCAGGGACAGCCCACTGTTGCTGCTTACGATCCCTGACAGCGCCTCATCCACACAGCTGTCCACTGAATTCAGAAGCTTCTTTGGAATCTGCAAGACAAATTACCACCATGCTCCACCACCGTAATATACTGATTCAGTAATTGACAAAGTATAACCTTTGCACTTTCAGTTCGTCTTTCATAGAACACTTCTCTGTTGTCGGTGTTACCAGCAATGGCAGTATTTATTAATGATTGCTTGTCTGTTAAGACAAACCTGTGTTACCTTTCTTAGTTATTTAAATAAATGTTCTCATGACAGAACTCTACGCCACATCCAAAAGCGACGACATGCAACACATATGTGATGAAGCATTCTTTGCGCAGTGTTGTACTTTTTAAAAAGAATTGATACATATACGTTCAGCTACAGGAATAGTCGACAAAGAAATGTCACACTGCAATTTTCTTCTTAACAGACAAGTAGGCTAATCATTAGCGCTAATGCGCAATAAAAAAGCGCAGAACGTAGGGGCTAGAACTCTGCCACTAACTTCCATGGTCGTATTCCGATCTCCGTCTAACGTCACGCTGACCGTGGGCGCTCCGCTACGCGTGACTCTCGCGAGACTGTGCGAAAGTCTGAGGCTTCTTATAAAGGCATCAGCACACCGCTCTGTTCGCGTAGTACCTCTACTTGTCCGCTCGTTTATATAAGGCCCAGTAAAAAAAATCATTAGTTTATCATCCTTTCAATCAGAAACAAGTGGTGATTATTTTTTTAAAAAATAATTTTTATTTCTTAGAAAAAAAATTACGGAAAACAAGTTTTCAACATGAACAGTAAACAAAAGGAACAGCAACAGGTGTATGACATATGGGCTGATCTGCAAAATTAATATGAAAAGAAAATATTTTTTTAAATGTTTCATTCAAAATTTGTGAACGCCGGCAGTGGAATTTACACAGGAAAATACACTTGTAATTTTTTTTTTAAAAATCGATGCGGGCTAAATTCGCCACGCGAGCGGGGATGATAAACTAATGATCCCCATAATAATGTTAACATTCATTCCAACACCTATCAGTTACGGCTAATATAAACTAATATATTGCGACATTTAATGAGATGAAGACTCTCAGAAAAAGTGAGGTTTTATTGTACCGAGGCTGTAATTTAAGCATTCATGTCTGAAAATGCATTTTAATGGTGTACAGATTAATATTTCCCTACCTTTTTGTCCAGTGCTGCCTAAGATGGGCTCCTGGCTCCCCACAACCCTATCCAGGATAAGCCGTTGGAAGTTAGGCAGATGATGGGGATGGGGAAATGAGGGTTTCTGAAGCATTCTCCAAAAGCTTCATTCATTGAAGCTTCGTTCAATACCTTGTGCACTAGTGACACCTACTGGCGAATTACAAATTAGGTTATATGTATAAGTTCACTGTTGATTAAAATGAAGGGAAACAAAACTGGGGGCGGTGCGGTGGTTAGCACCGTTGCCTCACACCTCTGGGGCCTGGGTCACATGTGTGTGGAGTGTGCATGCCCCCCCCCGCGCCTTGTGCCTGTTACCTCCGGGATAGGCTCCGGACCCCCGCGACCCAGTAGGATAAGCGGTTTGGAAAATGGATGGAAACAAAACAACCAATAACATATACATTAGCAGCTCCTTACTGCAGAGCAAGCGCTCCACCATCAAAATAAAGCACTTTTAGAGACAAAGGAGATGATGATATATACATATATATTTGGAAATAGCCTAGGAACTTGCCTTTCAGTGAGTGAAAGACTCTTTTTTTATGCATTATGAGAAAATTCTCATAATCAAACTGTCAAACCCCCCCTTTACAGCGCCCCTGTCTATGCGTGCTGCACATTTTAAATGCGGATGATTTGACCGTGTATCGGTGTTGTCGAGTCGAGCTACTTTGTTGAGTTAGGCTACCACACTGCTAATCGATAGACCTAACCCTTACCCTAAAAACTCCTAAAACCCTAACCCCCTTAAACCCTTACCCTAATCCTAACCCCTAAAACCTAACTCTAATCCCCTGACGATGGAACCGCACATGCGCAGAAAAGCTCGATAGCAATTCTGGATAGGTTGCTGAACTCGTCAGAACATTGGCAAATCGCGGATAGCTTGCCCGTAGTCTTATGATCTCAAGGGCAGAACTAACCCTAACCCTCAAGTCCGTGAGGAGAGATGACATCAGTACATGATGATAAATGTATGCAGTGCTTCAAATACCTTATTTTAAAATCTCATTACATATGATACTTGTACCGTTTGCGGATGCTGGAACACGTAAAACTCTCTGGGTCTGTGTTAGGATCTGTCACGAACTTGAGGATTACTATCACAGGGGCGGGGTATGGTGCAGGCAGAGAAGAAGGTGGACGATCCACTAGCGGCTCTAATAACACAACAGGGGTTTATTCACAGAAACGCTAGAAAACACACACACGCACACACACACAAACGGACCACGAGGGGCCAAAAACAAAATAGGAAAAACAAAGACTAACTACAAAAAGGTCAGGACAACAAGGGGCAGGCAGGCATGGAAGAAAATGCAAAAATTAAACAACACAGGGGGAACTTCTAACATTCTGAAACACACCTACTGAAATCCACATGAAATACAATTACCCACACAGGAACTAAACCAAGGCAGGAACTTAAATGCACAACCAAGATAGATAATGATACAGGAGGAGTGACACGTGAAACAAATAACTAATCAGGGAGGGTGCAGGACAACAAGCAATCAGGCTGAACACATAAGGACTGGCACAAGAGCAGGCAACAGGTGAGACTAGTAATTAACTCAAGAAACCTGGAGATCAATCAGGGAAACTATGAAAGTGACAGAAGCAAGGAAACAGAATCTGTTACTGGGGAACAACAAAGACATTTAAAACACAACCATGTGCACAAAGCAGAAAACCCAAACCAAATACAAGTCACAAAACACAAGAACCAGACAAACTGATATACTAATTTTGAAACCGTAGGGACCAGAATCAACAAAAGACATTAAAAAACGGTAATAGACACTAAAAAATCTACAAAGATATTATTACAAATGCGATCGTGTGTGTGTCTGTGTGTGTGTGTGTGTGTGTGTGTGTGTGTGCAGGCAGTGACATAAGCAGGGATTGACACGGTTAGTAGTACTTTTTTTTCAGGTACTTTAGATCAGGAGCGGATCTAAGGGGTGGCTTATCAAACATGCTGGTGTTGGGGAGCAACAGAAATGTAAATACAATGTAAATACTTTTATTTCTAATCTTCTCATGATATTGCAATCTATTAGAACAAATAGATCCCAAACTGAACTCTTCAACTAGTGTTTCCTGCCCCATGTTTCTCCAATCAGTTTCTCTCTAGTAATTAAGTAACACCCCTATGTGTAACCTGATCTGTAGCAAAACTCTGGTATAAATAAAGGTGTAAAGGAAGCCAACCCTTGTAGTTCACTCTGCAGAAGGTGGCTACCCCTGCAAGTAAATCTGTGTCAGTGTGTCTCATTTCAAGGTGAACTGATAACTCAGAGCTGAATCCACCCAACAGCTGGTCAATGATTTCCTTCTTGTTCCATAGAAGTCTCATAAATATAACAGGTAGGCTTCACTGGTTTATCAGATCGAAGTACACCAGGAATAAAGTGTTTCATTAAGTTGATTTAACTTTGTCTAATTTTTTAATATATAAAAGAGGTTTGTCTTGTACTGGTTTTGCTTAATGGCTAAAAAATAATGAATTACAATTGAGGAAGTTCCCTGCACTTTATAATTACCAAAACATTCAGGTACGTTTTTGCCTAAAGTCTGATTCACATCAGCAGAATTCCTTTCTTCAGCGTGAAATGAAAGTAACAGTTGCATTACTGTCTGCTTACCATCAATATTTCTCATCGTAAAATTTGGTGAGACATAAGATCTCTGTGCCCTCATTCCCACTAACGATTTTTCCTGCATTCATTCTAATGATCTGACGTACTTCAAGTTGCACCAAGTGAGCATTTTTCTTGCACCTTTGCTCATATGTTTTATGTTTACTGCATTGCCTGTAGCTGCAAACTTCATTCAAACTTCATTCTGCATATCTTGATGTGCCACCCCAGTGGGCACACCATGTGGAAAATACAGGTAAGGCAAGTTGAATTCCACGTGGATGTTGACAAGTGGACTCTATGTGGATAAAATCACTTGGATCCGCCACTTCACCAAATATTAACTCTTAGAGTGTTAAATGTACAACCTAGAGTGTTGTCAAAGAGTCTCCACCTCCACATATCTGCCCAATTTTAATATGCGCAAACGACCTCATGAGGTTCAGTAGAGCTAGCCCAGATTTACCCACCATCATGAGAAAGACTGACCAAGCAGGACCTTATAGCTTTTCCTTGTTTTATATTAAAACAATAATGGCTTGGTTGTGATTGATCTTGAAAATTTGAGTGCTATGTCTTTGCCGCATGTTGCTGTTGTATCAGAGGAAAAACTCTTGGAGATGTACAGGACGTGTCTCCAGAGTGATATATATTTTAAAGGTAAGAGAGTATGCTTGGCTGTCCGTCCTGTCCTTGGATCATTAACAGATGTGGAAAGGTGTTAGGTCAGTTGCGATACCCTTTTCTGTGCAGCTCCTGCTGGTTCCACCTCCTCCCCTGTAGACCAATGGTGCTGGATGTATATTTGCATAGCATGACAGAGCTGTTTTTGACATAAATGATTTTTTTTTTCTTCTTCTTCTGCTTTCGGCTTTGTCCCCTCAGGGGTCGCCACAGCGAATAACCACGATTCGCACATCAGATTTGGCTAGTTGGTTTTACGTCGGATGCCCTTCCTGACACAACCCTCTGCATTCATCCGGACTCGGGACCGGCACAAGGAATTACTAACCCCTCATGGTTGCAGCTCAACCATACCTACGGGCAATTTAGGGTAGCCAATTCGCCTAACACGCATGTCTTTGGACAGTGGGAGGAAACCGGAGAACCCGGAGGAAACCCACGCGAACACGGGGAGAACATGCAAACTCCACACAAAAAGGCACCTGTGCCGAACCCGGGGCTCGAACCCAGGACCTTCTCGCTGTGAGGCTACAGTGCTAACCACGCAGCCACCGTGCCGCCCTATGTGTCCTTCATTATGACACTGGGTTATTTAAAGGAGGCAAATTCACCTAATGATGTTTGCCTGAATTGGCAAAAGTGGTTCAACAAGACAGCAACACCGCCACTTTTCCTCTCACCACAACAAATAGTTTTAAAAAAGTTGAAGTTCAGAGGGGTTGGTTCAATTAGGACTCTTGAACAAAGGCTGCTATCAAGCTATGTTTCAGTTAATATCAAAAAGTCGAGCTGATGATTAGAAATGAGGTTGTTGGCTAAGAATGACCAATAAGAGACCAGATATTAAAAAGAGCTTAACTTTAAGCCATTGATGGAGGGCTTTGGGGCAGAATGATTCTGGCATGAGATACATTTTAGATTTGACTATTTGCCCTACGAGAGGAGATCATCCTGTTTTTTTTCTATTGCCAATCTGAATTGAGCTAGGACAACAAAATGGCTCCTTTGCCCCAGCTCAGTGTGAGAACAAATGTACAATAATTAACGCAGCAGACACCCCAAGGATGTCCTGGAAGTGCTGCATGGTCCACTGTTGGTTGTGCTGGACACGGCAGGTAGAGGCTGAGTTTGAGTTCTGTCTTGTCCTGACTGTCTTTCACGGGAATCAGTGGGCAGATCGTTGCTGCTGTCATGAGGAAGTGGGAGTAAGGTTCCGTCAGGTCCAGGACGAGGGGGGGCGGACTGGCGCAGCCCTGGAGGGGAGGGAGCATGCTGGTCCTTCAGTGAAATTTGAGGACTGGACTTGATGGAAAAGGAAAGCCTTGTTCCAGCACACACAAGTTTGTCCAACTTACCTAAAATTGCAGTGTTGATGCAGTGAAATCTGGGAGGGTGGGGGGTAAGAGATGGGGTAACTGGGATGTCTGAGGTGGCAGAGTAAGATGTCACAGATCTCTGCAGGCTTAAGCAGTGGGTGCCTAGGAGTGCTGCTATGTTCCCACCCCATATCATTAAAACTGTCATCATTAGATAAGAATTCAGCTGTGATTGTGTCCTTGGCGGCTGAATGCTGATTAGCTGTGCCACTGTATTCCTCTGGTACCGTCTGCAGTTAGCTACCCTATTGTGCCAAAGCTAAAAGAACACAAATTGTTTACTTGTGATGTCCAGGAGTCTAGCTAACACTTATGTTTCACATCTACTTTTTATTTTGAATTCCTGCAAAATGTTTATCCCATATTTTAGTAAAAGCCACTCGATAACATGTAACGCCAGTTCGTTTCTTACAGTACGCAAGAAGATGAAGACATTCTGGCGGTGGCCGACAGGGTGCGCTGTATGATTTGCCTCCCGCAGTTCCGCATAGCCGGACCTCATCTCGCGTGTCCAGTTACGGCGCTACAATGAAGCGTCACTTCAGTTAAACAGTTCCAGTCAAGTCTTTACTACTTTCCATTTCTAACATTCACAATAAAACTACTCTGCAAATATGGAAATTGGGACCGAAATAAGCAAGAAAATACGGGTATTATGTCATTTAATAGCTTATTTGTAAGTTACTTTTTATAAGTTTTAGAAAGGCTCCGTAAACAAGGCCAGAATGGCGGAACGGGCCAGTCAGGGTGACATGATATAGCGTTAGTGTAACGATACTCTAGCTTTAATGGTCCGGGCGATAAACGTGTTACTGGTTTGGTAGCGGGCTCTCTATGTCAGTTCTTGAAGCAGTTTTGCTCGTATGTTAAACGCTTACGTCCTCGGCCTAGCGAAGATGGCTCTGTGTAGCGTCAATGTTTGTATCATTTACTGCAATATGATTTAAAAATGCAGAAATATCGAAAACTGGCTATGATGTTGGCTTCGAATGTATCTGTGCAAGGATGCGTTTAAAACACCGATGTCTGATTCACGAGTATCTGAGCTGTTCGTTAGTTGTTGTTAGTGGAATGAATGAATCCATGTTTTTGCAGACTGCGATTAAGGGGAAATTGCAAGAACTTGGCGCCTATGTCGGTAAGTTTTCTTTTTTAGCGGTTGCAACCCCGCCGATCTCGTATTTGGATTTAATCGCTGCAATCGTCTTGCTGCTAGTCGCTTTTTTCCTAATTTCCGTCTGACCACCAGACGAGGAGTTGCCCGATTACATTATGGTGATGGTGGCGAACAAGAAAAATGCACAGCAGATGGCGGAGGACTTGTCCCTTTTCCTCGGCAACAACACCCTAAAGTTTACTGTGTGGTTAGTGTTCTGGTTTAATCGTCTATTTTCATATTCTCTGCCGTTGCATTGTTGTTATTTATTAATCTATTTTTAACTGTCTAAATGTGTGTCGTGGTATTGTTAACCTGCAATTTTCTTCGTTATTAATGAAGTGAATGTCTGTCACATTTTTTGAAGGCCTCTTACTCAACTTTTTAGGTCCTGAAATTCATATTTGGCATTTATTGCAGGTTACACGGTGTCCTGGAGAAGTTAAGATCAGTGGCAGTTGGTAAGGCTCACTGACTGTGTGATAAAATGGATATGTTTTATCTAAATAAATGGGAAGTACAGAAGGAATCACTATGTAGCTCCATAATTATTAGCTCATGTGAAGTGATCGCTTATGTGGTGGCTATCGAGTAACCCTCAGCTTATTTTGTCTGCAGAACCAAGTCCCACCAGGACGCAGCACCCCAGCGCTGATCCCAGTGGTGCGGGGAGAGGCCGGGTAGCATCCCTAGATGACAGGAGGGGAGAGGATCTACGTGGCTTGGCAGTGTCTAGTTCGCATCCTGACCGGACGGAGGCCCGCGTCACTACTAGCTCTGTTCATGAGCATCACATTACCACTGGACGGTGTGTTGTGATACCTATGAAGATAATTGTGTTTAGGGACAGGTGTGAGTGTTCTCCCGTTCATCCGGCATCCTGTCTCTGCAGTCTAACCTCCGCAGTGAAGCCCCTGGTGGAGCTCCTGTCCTCCGAGGCTATCATTGACATCAAGCCTGAGCTGGATGATGACCTTATTGCGGAGGATATGACAGAGGGGGGCACGGGAGGCAGCAGAACCATGGTGCCAGCTGGCCACAGCTCCGCCCGCCCCTCTGCTGAGCTGTACAGGCCCCCGCCGGCGGTACGGGCTCCCGGGGCTCCAGCCCGCACCCCTGGCCGAGCCCAGGAGAGCCTGCATGGTTACAGGCCCACAGAGCCTTACAGCAGGCCACATCACGCCTCTGTCCAGGACAGCAGGGGCTCCCGGCCTGCCAGAGAGGTGAGCTCTCCAGCGCACTTACAGTTACATCAAAGGCTGTCGGAGGGGCAGATTCAGGGGGCCCTTGAATACTTAAAATCGTGGGGGTCGGAATTTATAGGCGGCTTCTGCATTATTCCACGTCTGTGTTCTTTCTGACCTGCTGCTGCTCTGTTTGCCACCTCTGCGTGCCCGTAGGACGAGGTGTCCCGCAAGCGCAAGGCCCCAGTGGCCAGCTCCATCGTCCGGGTCAGCAGGGGCGACGGGCGGGGAAGCCAGCAACTGGAAGAGGAAGACGAGGAGGAGGAGGACGAGGATGAGGAAGGCTACGGGGGGCGGAGTGGTGGCCTGTCCAGCAGAGTGTCCTTGCCGTCCAAACCGGAGCGCAGGTGCCCCCAACCCACCAAGACTCGTTTGAGATTTCTTGTGGTGCACTCACACTGCCTAGTAATGTGCCTGTGCTTGATTGCCCCCCCTGCACTGGTCTGCGCTCATAATGCATGCTACGGATTGGCTGATCAGCGAACAGTGGTACCTTGGAACATGAACTTCCAGAAGGCTAGTTGACGGCTTGCTCGAGTTCCAAGATTTCGTTCGAGGTACTAGTTGGACAAAAATTGACGCCTGAGTCGGTCAACTTGGGAGATGTCGAGTTCCAAGGTTCTGCTGTGCAGCCATATAGCCCTGTGAAGAGAAATGTCTTCACCTGTTAATTACCAATGAGCAGTACGGATCAGCAGTACTCCACCGATGAAATGTGTGACGTGGGGCAGTAGGCCTAGCAGGTTAGGTTTTTGCACCTGTGATTGGAAAGTAGCCAGCTTTAATCCCAGAGTGATGTCACCGTTTGGCCCCTGAGTGAGACCCTTAACCCATAATTGTTCTGGGGAAGCAGGGGGGGCTGCCCGACCCTGCTTTCTCAAATGTTTCTCAAATTGTACATGAATATTTAGCTTCCTGTTCTGCTGTTCGCTTCTGGTTGCAGACCCACTCTGCCTCCCGCAAAACAAGCCAACAAGAACCTGATACTGAAGGCCATCTCTGAGGCCCAGGCATCCATCTCAAAGACAACAAACTACACAACAGGTGAGATTCACACCACGGCTCCTCCCACCAGTAGCACATCAGAACAAGAAAGAACTGGTGAAAGTGACGTCTGCCGTCGTCTCTCAGCACCTCAGAGGCAGATGGTACCTGTGGCTCCCCGCACACGTTCTGCCGGGGACGAGCTGGGCACGCCCCATCTGCAGGCCCCAGATGAGCTGCTCAGCCCCGCCCCCAGAGAGCAGACTTATGTCCCGACTGAGCCTGCGTCAGGCAGGCAGGAAGGTCAGTGTGCTGTGTCACATGCCAAATGCTGTTTCCTTTAAGTGCTCAGCGATGTTTAAATGACCTTCTCATTGCTGTTAAATCACAATATTATTTATCTGAATGTGTCAAAAGTCATTTCAAAATCTCTCCTAAAGTCAGGCCAGTATTTGCAGCAACATTCCAGTACACCTGTGTACTTTTTAACTTGCCCACTAGCCTGCCTTCTTTGGGTACCTTCCTTCAGATATTTGACTAAGTGACGACGTGAGCTGGCAGCTAAATTTCATGCACACATGTAATTGCCGGGTGACCTTGAGGAGAAGTTTGGGAAGCCATCTAACTTTTTTTGGAACTTTTTTTTTGGAAAACCAGAGTAATTCTTCTTTTTGGTTGTTGCTGTTACTTTGCATACTTTCTAATATTAAATTAATATTTTTTTTCTCCTGAGCAACAATACCTTTACTTACCCATACAGACAGCTTCAACACACACTTTAACTGCCTGAAACTTCCGCACACTACTGTACATCACCTTGGTGCTATGGAGCTTTGAAGTGAGCCCCAAGCTAAATTGCACAGTGGGCTAAGCCTGTGTGCCTGTAATCATCAGGTCACAGGTTCAAATCCAGCCTCTGCGGGTTCTTGAGCAAGACCCTTAACCCCCAGTTCCCTGGGCACTGCTACGGGTGGCTGCCTTTCGCGGACAACTTGGTCCACAAAGGCCAAGTTGAGGGAGGCTTAAAAACAATTTCCCCATGGGGACAATAAAGGATTGATTATTATTATTATTTCAGAGTAATTTGGGTCGGTAGACAGTATGTTGTAGAGCGTACCATGGTGAAAATGATGTGAAGGTATTCAGAAGTTCATCATTCATGCTCGCTGTCGTCCCCCCCCCCCAGTTCAGATGAGGTCTCTCTCCTCCCGGCTGCAGATGAACGTCTCGGAGCACGGAGCAAGGGGACAGCAAGGTCACTATGCCGGCTGCCTAGCCGTGGTGCTCGTCTTCTGTGCTTCTCGCGCCACTCGCTAGTGTGTCACTTGCTACTCTTACTCACTCATCTCCCTCCTCGCGGTAACGATGCACCCCTTCCCCCACAGCCTTCGTCGTGTCCGAGCTGGGCGGGATGAAGTGCAGTGATACGCGCTCCATCATCGTGCGACGGCCGGAGGTGGAGGACCTGGGGTCCGTGCAGAACCGGCTGGGCGCCCTGATGGAGGACACGGTGCCCCCCTCGCCCCGCACAGTGCAGACCAGGTCCGTGAGAAGACGACGCCCTAAGCAGGGGCAGCTGATCCCGACAGTCAGCTTGTCTCCTGTCTGTGTATGCACCTGTGTTTTGCAAATGTTTAATTTTAGTTTGTGTGCCGTCGCGAGTGTGTCTAATGGTGTCTGTCATGGTGGGACATTAGTCGAGACAGGATGGAGACCCCGGTTTGCGCCAGCCCCAAGTTCATTGTGACCCTGGACGGGGTGCCCAGCCCCCTGGCAGACGTCATGGAAAGTGACACAGACAGCGGGGAGAGGCCCGGAGCGAGCGTGCACCAGCGGCTCCAGCGAGAGCAGCCTTACTCGGAGGGTGAGTCCCACATCTGGCTCTGCGGGCTTCCTGCCGTTCTCCAAGCAGTCAGAGGCTGATTTGCTCCATGATTGCGCCTGTCTTCCCGTCCCGACCTGATAGAGGAGGAAGAGCCAGAGATGGACACTGACGTCCCCGTCAAGCGACAGAAGGTTCTGGAGCGATGCAAGTTCTGGCCCGTGTGCAAGAGCGGAGACGAGTGCCTCTACCATCACCCCACGACCAAGTGCAAGTAAGCTGTCCCCAGCTCTCTGATCTGCCCGAGTTCTCATTGGGGTTTTCTGCTGAATGACGTAACTCTGGCTCTGTGGTTATTGCTGGAGAAATACTGCCTCTTCCTTGATTGAGCATTTAGGGTGTTGCCAGAAAATGCAGTGGTCAGATTTTGAATTATCACCTGCTTCCTGCAGGACTTTCCCCAGCTGCAAGTTTGGAGACAAGTGCCTGTTTGTCCATCCGAACTGCAAGTACGACGCCAAATGCTCCAAGGCCGATTGCCCCTTCACCCATGCCAGTCGGAGAGGGCCTACCGCCCTGCCCCGCCCAGGTGCCTGTCCAATCCTCCCTTTTCACCTCTTCTGCCTTTTTAAAACGTCTTAGTCCACTTCTTCACTTGCATATCACAACGTGTCTGACAGTGTAAACTGAAACGGCTTATATTTTAACCAGCCATTAAACCCTGGCAGCTACTTATTACCAGTCTAAGCATTGTGCTATACAGTTTATGGATTATCTTTCTCACGTGATCCACTTGAATTCAGAGCCGAAGTGACATCACAAACCATGTGTTTCTTCAGCACGTTTGTGTCCTGCTTCACACCACGATTTTTCTCCCAAAGCCACCCAGCCATCCAGCGCCACCTGCCGTTTTTTCCCTGACTGCAAGAAGATGGACTGTCCATTTTACCACCCCAAGGTGAGTGTCTCCCATCGTTACACTCACACTGCACCTCATTTGAAGCTGTGAACTGGGCCTTGATGCCTTTTCTTCTCCTCTGCTTCAGGCCTGTCGGTTTGCAGCACAGTGCAAGAGGACCGGTTGCCCCTTCTACCACCCAGCTCAGTCTGTGCCCCCTAGACATGCCCTCAAGTGGACTAAAGCCCCAAGCAGGTATCCAAACTTGCAAATGCAGCCAATCAACTGCTGCTCCTCTTGATGATGTTCTCTTCAGGCCCCTTATCTACTGTGCACGCTGGCTTATCAAATCTGGCTGCCTGTTTTCCAGCCACGTCTGTCATCACTGAGTGAGATATTCACCTATTATGCATGACTTGCGCAAAAATACATTGCTTACATTTTTAGTGTATGTCTAGAGTTGAATACTCTGAAGCGATTTGAGATTTTGCATATACAACGTCACAATGTGATCTGTTCCTTCACCCTCAAATGCAGTCCAGAGGTTAATTAGGAAATCTTATGGATCCTTTGTGGTTGATTTCTTTATTCCCCCCTAAGACACTTCATATCTGAGTGAATAATGCTCATATTTCTAAAAGTCTTCTTTTTTTTTTCTTCCAACAGTTAAATATGTGGACTTGGTGGTCGCAACACTGGCAGAGCCAAGAAAAAAAAGTGGTTGTATTGTTGACTTTTTAATTAGTTTGCTTATTAATTGTCAGTGGTATTTTAATTTAGTTTCTTTTCAAAATGTGAACTTTTTTTTAACCATTTCTTTTGTAAACACCTGTACATTGAGTCCACTGTTATGGTTATATTAAAATAACATGCCACAGTGTTCTTAACCTACATTGTCTTTATTAAATGCCCTGGATAATGACTTCAATGTGATGTAGCAAATGTGTCCAATCGAAATGAAGCATTACTTTGGTCTGAGTATTTAGATCTGGGATTTTCTCAGTGCTCATCCATACAATAAATTTTACAATGTATAACGTGAGTGGCATTTATAACTGATGTACAGCATGTAGTTGGTAGTTCCTTAACTTCAACAAATATACAGTGGTACCTTGGTTCTCGAACTCACTAGAACTCAAATTTCTTGAAAGTCAGTCAAACTGGTTTGTTTGACTTATGTTGGGGTTGTACTCCACCGGGTCCGTTGATGAGAAGAGATTCACAGCTGAGATAAGGAGTAGTTGCAAGCCACAGGTTTATTCTGTAATAGGTCGCAAGCTGGGAGCGACTGTCTGACATACATTCAGCATGTACAGGAAGGGGCTCAGCCATGTGTATCGGCTCTCCCTCTTATAGCCCTTTTGGGCATCTCCCCCCTCTCTCAGTACCTTCCATCTACGTAACAACCACATTTTTGCCGTTTGCCCTAGTTAGTCGGTTAGTACTTGTCCTTGTGGAAGGCTAAAGATAAGTAAGGGGCGCTTGCGTTGCCTGCTGCCCCCTCTATTGGTCTCGCTTAGATCACCCACCCCTGCCGGCGCCAATCCATTCTTTTTTCGATTTACTCACAGCCTTATAGAATTATTCGCTCACCTGCAACTCTATCTGAATATCAAAAGTTGAACCGTGAAGGCTGACTTAATATAAATTGTATGTGCCAGGAAATGAGTCACACTGCAATGCAATTCTTGAATGCCTTCTTCACAGACTGCCAGATTAACAAAATAAAGCAGTGCAACATTACAGTAACTAACAATAAATAACCCTCTAACTTAGGTGTACTATTAGAGCATTTATGTCTTATTTAAACTTTATTTTACCAGGTAAATTATTTGAAAACCAGTTATCACTGATTTATGTGATATTCGGGAGAAATAGTAGATTATGCATCGGAACTGCCTGGGATCCAAATATCATGCGTGGAAAACTCTTCAGCTAATAAGGGCAAAGGTGTGTCATCACGGAGATGGTTCCAGTTTGTCTAGCTGGATGAGAGGTCACAATGCGTCTAACCGTAATACATTGCGTCAGGTAAAATAAAATTTAATCATATAAATGCTCTAATAGTACACTTAAGTTAGAGGTTTATTTATTGTTAGTTACTGTGATGTTGCACTGCTTAATTTAGTTAATTTCATGGCGCGTACAATTTATATTAGGTCAGTGTTCACGGTTCAACTTCTGATATTCAGATCGAGTTCTAGGTCAGACTGCTTTGTTCGACTTTCAAGAAATTCGAGTTCTAGTGAGTTCAAGAACCGAGGTACCACTGTATGCCTAAATATTAATGAGAAGTATTGTGAAGTCAAAAAGTTAATGATCTGTATAAATTCGCCGCATCGTTGTGTCGGACTTAAATGCAAAAACTACCACCACACCACCAGGGGGAACAACTGTGTCGTTGAATAACTTTCATGGATCTTAGATCTTGCATGTATGCAGTTGTGAATGGTTTGTGTGGGTGCGCTATGATGTTCTGGCGCCCTCTCCTGGGGTTTGTTTCACAAAGCAGGATTTCTTGCTTAGCCAGATAACTTGCCAGATTTAAGGTAGTATGGGCTAAATAGACCTTAT
>JABFDZ020000043.1:14667303-14679751 GCA_019775955.2 Pollimyrus isidori
TGGACCGTGGGGGGAAACCGGAGTACCCGGAAGAAACCCCACGACGACACGGGGAGAACATGCAAACTCCACACACAGGAAGCTCAGGAGACTCGAACCCGGGTCCCAGAGGTGTGAGGCAACAGTGCTAACCACTGCACCACCATGCCGCCCCCGGAGAAAGTTCATTTTAAAACTAATTGTCCTATGTTTATCTTATGAAAAATAATTAATAAGGAATAGTTACTGCAGGTGGGCAAAGGAATTTGGCAGTTTTACATTGTGAATTGAAACATGAAACTCTTCATTTGGTTCGGTTTTTAACCATTTACACCAGTTGAGTCCATATCCTCGGCTACGCACAGCAAATGATTAATTTAGACACGGAGGATCAGCAAAGGAGGGGGCGTTTTTTCAGGCGAGCGTATCAACAGCGCCAACAACCACTGCGGCGTACGACTTACATCTGGCATACTGCAAAGCAGATGAGACCGGGACGAAACTGTAGCGAAATCAAATGGACGCCAAAAGAGTAAGTGATCATAAATAAAAGACGATTTTGCAAAATTCAAAACTCAATCAAAAATTATGCATGTAATTAGAGAGCGCGCCGTAAGCTGCCGTGAGGTAACACCAGAAATGCCTGCAACGACGCTCCGCCGAAAATGCGTGTCTTCGTTCATTCATGTGACATTGTCTCGACGAAGTTGTGAGTACGTTAGACTAAGCAATGCCTCGATAAGCTGTGCAAAAATTACCTTAAACACGTATAATTAAAAAGGCAGCTTTAGCTGTTTCGCTCAGCTATACACAGTATTGGTAATACTTAGACTGTAAGAAGCGGTTTATGAAGCCATTTCCTTGGTTCTTAGCCTATAAATTTGATACTGTAACGTGGAGGAGGATTGCTTTTAATACATAGATATTTACATCTGTAAAATGGTGTGCTTCGTAACATTAATATGAAATGGGTACTTTTTGTATTTACTTTCTGACATCAAAAACTGAAGAACATTCAAAGAAGTGTGTCCCCGTAAAAATGTTCTTTATATAATTTATTTATAAGAATCTGGTGCTATCCAGTGATCTTTTAATGATATGATTAATCACAGCAAACTTTTAATGCTTATAAATGCTATTAGATAATCAAGAGCCTGATAAATCAAACTTTTTAGGTTTTGAAATGATGTTGTATAACCTAAATCTGTGTACATAAACATTTTTCGTTTTAATCACGGCTTTTAAATTGAGAATGGAATTATTCTTTTGGTTATATTCCTTTACCGTTAGATTTAGCCCAATGCACGTGCATTTCTACCATATTATAGATAATGTCAAAATTCAAATGAACATCTGCAGACCGACAGTCCCCACGTAAGTCTGTAACATAAACTCCGTTTTGAGATTGGTAGATATCGCAGTTACCTAAACATTTAATTATTTGCTGCTCACGTGTTACGATTTAGTACTATGGTAAGAATATAGTTGACACAGCTGGTCTAAATGGCTTTGCGTGCCACCTACAACAGCAAAACTGTTACAATCAAAATGGCAAAAAAAATTAAAAATACAAAAACATAAAATAGAGTTGTGCGGAAAAAATACTCTAGAATCGTGGATTTGTTTTTAGTGTTTTCTTGAAGGATGGTTTGACAAAGGAGTCAGTTCCTCTTTACTCAAAATTGGTCAGTGTTCATCAGTACAAAAGTGTAATAATTGATGATTATGCTGATGATTATTATTATGCTTCTAGCAGATTGACCTGGTGTGGAATCATCAACTAGGTTCCATGCAATTTGACCAAAGAACTTTAACGATGCAGTTTTGAGAATCGCGGCGATGCTCCTCTTCTGGGTTGCCACGTGGAGATTCACACAAGTGCACATTCCATAAGGGAGCAGGGAAGGCGACGAGCTGGCCAGTCTCTCTGAAGCCCTCAAGCCCAGGAGCTTTCACAGATTCCCCACTGGATCTCTGGACGATGGGGTGTGGGGGCAGCAGGACAGATGCTTTGGAGCCCAGGTACATGGAGAGCTGGACCAAGGAAACAGAGTCCACGTGGCTGACAAGCACAGACACAGACATCGCTTTGTCCTCCATCCAAAACATCCCTTCGGAAAATTCCTCCGAGTCGGGCTTCGCGTCGGAGAAGAACCTCAACTCAGGTGAGGATACGGTGTTTCACTTGGTCTCCCTTTTAAAAAAAATGCAAAAAGAACCACCGATATGATCATTTTAAAAAGCCTGACCGAATGTCCATTATCATTTGTGTTAAGATGTGTAATGCACCATGTCATTCTCTGCAAGCTGTAATTTATTTGTTCCTGACAAAACCCCAGTGTTGGGGACAGTCATGTTTGCAAGCAGTTAGTTTGCAGTTGTGTTATGTTCATTTGTGACACGTGCAGCTGAGGTCATAGTAGTGAGTGAGGGAGAAAAATTCATCTTCCAGTGTCACTGTCAACAAGGTCTTCTATGCAGTACTGAAAGTATATGACCTGAATTTTGCCAAAAAAACCCAAAACAAAACAATGTATTGCCTTACAGAAAGATAAACACAGTAAAAGAAAGCAAAAACAGAAAAATGCGATTCTGCTTTTCCGGTCGTGTTTATCTTTTTGCTAAATTAATCATGATACCATGAATTGGTGAAAGTATTGCCTTTGGCTAACCGCTGCCAGTCATCTTGATGACTGCAGCATTACCATAGCACTGTAGTAGCAGTAAGCGTTGTATTGGTCAGCAGACCAGATAAACCAAATTGATTTCTTACGAAAATGGCCTCTGATGGTCTCACTTTCAGTCTTTGTTTAAATGCATGTGGTGTTGCAGTATAGGACTCGAACACACAAGGCTGTTACTTAAACCACACCCAGCACTGAATGTCAGCTGATTCAACTGCAAGCAGATAAGTATAATAGCTTGCGTGAAATGCTTTGAAAATGTTCTATAAAGCAGTATTTTAAAATAATTTTAATTAAATTGATCAAGTGAATTATTAATATTCAACTTATACCTTCACTGTCTGGGTTTTTGGAATTTGTGCATGATCCTCAAATTGCATTGATTCTTTCCCACATTCCAGGAATATAGATTAATTGCCCATAGTGTACGACTGTGTGTGTGGGGGCATGCATTTTCTTTGCCATGCAATATACTGGCATCCCAGCCAGGGTGTTCCCTAGCCTGGTACTGTGGCCACCAAAGATTGTCACGGTCTCCCTGGGACAGGCTCTAGAACCTTTGTGACTTGCCAGGATGAATGATCAGAAGATGGGTGACCATAAAATGTGTAAACCTAAGCGGAAATATTGCAAATCTCTCATGGATTTTCAGAAATTACATATGATTTTTACACTCATCATTACGAATGAGTCACAAAATACGGGTTTTCTAAAGCATATTTGAGCAAAGGGGTGAGGAGAAGCGTTGCACACCAGTGTATGAAGGAGATCAGGAAACAACACTGATTAGCCGAGAAAATCCTTGGCGCCTTGTTGCCATGGACACAGCTTCAGAAACTGGATCACTGCACAGACTAGATATACAGAGCAAATGGGCAAGGATTGTACAGGTTCAAAATATTCCATTGAAGACATGATGTATACACAACCAGTCATTATCTGCTCCTGACACTACTTAGTTGGACTTTTCGGTCCAAACTGTATTTTTAAGTAATTTTATGTTATGCTAAGATTGTACAGACAGAGGATGTGAAGCCCATTAATTAGGTGTGCTTATCAACCCTCTAAGGTAAGCTGTAATAATTATTTTAAAAAGTGGTCTGTGAGTTAAGTCTGGTAGTGAAGACCAGCAATACCATTATTCGCACATTACCTCTACGAGGGATCATACCTTAGCGTTTATCTCCAGCATTAATGGCCTGACACTTAGCACTAATTTTCAGCATTTGGTTTTTTATGAAGTGTGAATGAGGACCATTGTCTTTTAAATAATTCCTTACCGTCACAATGCTTCACCTACACTGAATGAATTCTCATGCCTGAGAAATTGTCTCAGAAGAATAAAGAAATATTCATTTTGTTTTTTTTGAGACTTGTGAACAAATAAAAGTATGTTTATTGTGTTTTTATTTATATTGTCATTTAGGTTATAATCAGGCTTTTTCAAATAAAACTCCAATCTAGATTGTTTTCGTCTGAAAGTGATAAGTTTAATTAGATTTTTATTTATCCCAGGAGCAGAATATGGATGCAAAGCAGATCACAATATAGATACCCATTGCCATGTATAAAAACAGTTTTTGCACCCATATCTGGTTAGTTTCAGATTTCTTCGACGAGGGGCTGCCAGCTCCGGCTCAGGCTTATCTGAAGGTGTGCTCAGTCATATCTGAGGCTGGCCGAAATGAGGCGAAGACAGCAAGTAACAATGCTTCACAGGACCAAGAGGTGGCGCCCTGCCTGGGCACCACCTTACAGAAGAGAGTCCTGTGTACCGAGGAGATCGTACGTAGCATCTCCATCCCGTTTTATTTATCGTTTTGTTCGAGCACAGAGCAAATCATGACTCCCTGTTTCAACAGACCAAGTGGCAGGACAACCGGATGTCCTCCAAGCAAGTGACTATCACTGTGACGAAGAGCATCAGGCAGGTGGACAAGAGTGGGAAGATCAAGGAGATGTCCCACACGACCTTTGAGGTCATGAAGCCAGCAGATGGGCCCGCAGAGACAGCGGCAGCTAAGGGCATGAAGTGAAGTACTCACTAAAGAAAGACGGCTATCCCTAAGGGCGTGACTCTGACAGACTCCAAGTGTCACCCCCCCAGCCCATAAAATGTGCTGTTACCTTGGAGCATGTCATGCTGCTGGGGGGACAATGATATGAACAACTGAGTCATTATTCATGATTATTTTCCCATTAAACAACTGCTACTTATAAATCTTGAACATCATGGAATAAGCACTAAGCTGCTTCACAGAGATGCTGTGACCTCGTGTAAACCAGAGGAATCGGTTACTAGGCAGAATTACAGTACGATTAAGTTAACGTGATTAAATGTTTTAGTGTAATAACGTAATTTCAAAGACAATAGAATTTATATTATTAAGTATAAGTGTGTCATTCAGGGTGTCCCATGAGCTTCCTGGGATGAGCTCCAGGTTCACTGCGACCCGCTACTGGAGAAGGAAGGTGGATGGACGAATGCATTTTAAAGCACCGTTTTACGTACATATAAAAATCGGGCCAAATAACATTCAGCCTATTTTCCCAGCACAATTATGTATATTACCGTCCTCCAGGTTGTATTCTGTAGTAAATGGAATTTTGCGTGTCATTTCCTGTAATTCTGTAATATCAGCGGGGGACTCAAGCATATTTGAAATGGGGCGTTTGGTGTAACTTACTTTCATCGAAACCTGCAGGGCACTTGCTCATAACAAAAACGGCATTTAACTCTCAGTCAAACGCTGGTGGGTGTATAGTGTCAGACTGCAATTGCCAGTGAGGAAGTGCAGGTTTTTACTTCTGCAGATAGGCCTTAAAAAGGGCATGTAATTGTATATACAGACCCAGAAGCTACGATGCAACAAATGCCGGTACGACTTCTCTAATTGTGATTTGTAATGAAGAGCAAAGCTCATCAGTGTTTTAAAGTTGCATATTTGATTTCTCAGCAATTCCTTTATTTCTGAGGTCAGACAACTCGCACTATAATCCTTCATCGAAGTTCTGATCCGCTATCTTTGGTCAAAGCATGACCACCAAACACTGGCGCTGTCCGCTGCCCAGTTCAGAGTACGCAGTGGTCCCGCCGACCTCACGTGCCTTACGCACGTCTAGTGAACCAAACTTCATACGATGTTGGAAAGCTGGCAGCTTTGACAAAGCTTCACGTGGAAGAGTTAATTCTGTTCAAGATCAACTGCCAAATCGAGATTGTACAAATAAAATCTTGTGTTTTACTGAAAGAATCACTTGCAAAAACCCTGAAGACCTGCCCTTCCCTATGTTTCCATACCAGAGCGATACAGGGGTGTGAAATCGGGACTGGAGCACAAGCAGAACATTAAATTAAACACAGATCATGATGGATTTAGCTGAACTGCTTACACCATATTTCAATTATAGGAGTAACTTTCATTACAACAATTTCATATTAGAGTCCATAAGTTTAATGTAAATAAGTATGAAGTAGAAAGTTCTTCCAAATATGCAAATGTGATTTATTTACAATAGAAGTGAATATAGCCTAAAACGTTATGGCCAATCTTAAATGTGTTCTCTTAATTTGGTTTCTTTCACGGCCTTTTGGATTTACTCCATTGTAATTTATCAGTCGCACTTCTGTCAAAACAGTTCACTAAGATTACAGAGAAACAGCCACAGTGCTAATTTAACGCCGATGCTGTTTACATGTGTCCAGCTGAATTAACTCCGACAGCTTTTGCTGTGGGTGAAGCATTAAGGTCCTATTTCGTGCTCACGTCTCCTGGCAATTAGAGCCGATTCCAGCGTTGTCTCCATGCAAACAAGCAGAATGGAGCGCTCAATGATGGCGGCCGCAACTGGGCCCCCTGGGAGGCATCACGGCCTGGTGTGGGTGTTTGATCTGTCCGCCTCTCCGGCTCTCATGCTCTTCCCAGCACGGTGTGTATTCTCCTCTGCTGGTCGTATTCCACATGCCCCGTCCGGAAAAGTGGTTCGTGCCTTTCCATCCACTCTCGCACATTGAACTCCGGAAAGAAGGCGGCGATCTCTCTGTGGGCCGACTCCACCGAATCTGGGGGCACATAATTTAAGGATGGGTATGAGAGGACACGGGTAGCTCCACCCCTCAGGAAATACCGGGCAACAAGGAGCAGGATCTCTTTGGCACACCAGCAGCTGACCATCGCCAAGCTTTAAGGTTTGTAAGAATTTTGCCTCTATAAAGGTACTAAAGAAAAAAGCCACTATAGTAGGTAGTGTGCAAATACTTATCATCTACACCAGGGGTGGCCAACCTTATCTACAAAGAACCGCAGTGTACGCAGGTTTTTGGGGTAACCTTTAGGTCAGCTGTTCAAACCCAGGTGTGAGGACTCTTCAGCCAATCAGTCCTCTAATTAGTAATCTAATTAGGGAGTTGCAGCGAAAACCTGCATACACTGTGGCTCTTAGCGGATAAGGTTGGCCACCCCTGATCTACACTGTCAGAAAAAGGAAGGAGTACTAATTTGTACCTTTGCTTGTACCCTCAAGGGTCAAACAATCGTACCATTTAACTGTAAGTGATGGTACCTGTTAAGGTACAGAAATGGACTATAAGGAAGATTTTTGTACCACTGAGGGTACATTAATGTTGTTTGCACCTTGGGGATGTAGCTCGGAGTCCATATACCTTAAGCTAAGGTACATTTGTCAGACCCAACACTGGTGTACAGCCCAAGTGACAAGAAAAGGTACAAATAGGTACTTTTTTGTTAAATACAAAAATGTATAAATATAATGAAGTTATTTTGCGGAAAGCAAAGCCAGAAGCAAAAGAAGACATTCCCTACACAGTCATTCTCTGACATGAAAACCAAACAACCTGCCGGAACCTCAACAGGGTCAGTCATTGGACAGAGATGCTACCTGAGCCATGAGTAGTGTTCCTGGTGTCTGTTAGCCCATAGAGGGCCCGCATGCTGCTCGGGGACGTGTACCGAGCCCGGAACACTTTGGTGGGACCGATCAGCTCCCTCCAGCGGGAGATGGCGTCGTCCCGGGCCAGGATGTACGCCTGCATTGGGCCACTGCAACAACCAATCAGTACAATGTATTTTGTTTCATAATGATGG
Source organism: Pollimyrus isidori (assembly GCA_019775955.2). Lineage (NCBI taxonomy): Eukaryota > Metazoa > Chordata > Actinopteri > Osteoglossiformes > Mormyridae > Pollimyrus > Pollimyrus isidori. The sequence goes on from JABFDZ020000043.1 coordinate 14,675,072, forward strand.
AAGAAACGGCCGTATAAGCCAAATGCTATGAGCCAAAGATAACCCTACTGGTCTTCAGCATGGTGAGTCAGAGTGATGACCAAAATACATTCACAGGAAACACCTGAATTCCTTGATGCTACTTCAATACAATACATAGCAATTGAACACTGAATTCATCATATAAATTACCAAAGACTCACAACCACCTTCACGTATACATTTGATCTGTACATCTTTCTACAGATGCCCGTAAGATATCATCCTGGCATGTTCCACTAATTACTGAATGGCATCAATGACCTGACAATTATTATTACTTAATTATGATTGTGCTTCTTGCTACATTACAGTCAATCAACATCGTGAAAACAAAAGGTCCTCCAGCTGTTAATAATGTTCTATATCAATGAGATGGAAATGAAGAACAACGCAGCTCCACCTTTCTACTCCTTATGCAAAAACCACTGGCGACTAAGCTGAAGTGGAACTTTAGCAGCAAGAGAGGAAAATTCACTTTGCTTTGTGCTGTATGCAGGCTAAATCCTAAGTGCCTTTCCCCTTACCTGGACATGTATTCAACCAGCCTTTGGTAGAAAAATCTTCCTGAAAGACCAAAAGACAAATAAAATATGGTGACTCATCCAAAATGGATGGTTTAATGAGGACTTTTCATTTAGAAGGCAATTGTAACACAGCACTTTGCCGCTTAGATGTCCCCTGCTTTCACATTAGTATTATTGCAGCAGAAAAATAGGTGGTTTTCACCTTAAGGCTGGTACGATCCATACAGATCCCAGCTGGTTCTGTTACACAGCCTGCTGAGCACGACTGACTTGGGAGCTCATGGTGGAATAACAAGCATCTTATTAAACAACCAATCAATGAGATGTCGCTTGTTACTCCATTAATTAAATCCCCTCCAGAGAGACCCAGATCTATCGCGTGCAAAAGCTCGGATGGCGACGTGTGACTCCAAAACATGCCATTGTATGATCATAAGGGGGGGGGAATCATTCTTCCCACTCTGAGGATACTGGTGTTACATCGATAGCAGGATGAAAATGGGGAAAAGGTCTTGGGCGATGAAGGGAGGGAGCCCTTTCGTTATCAAATGAAAATGAATGGTATAAGGTAACATTGCACTGCGGCTGCCGGTTCAACGTACAGCTTCTTCCCTGCCAAAATCAACTGATGGCAGCAGTGTCACTAAACAGACCTTACATTTAACAGTTACATAACACTCTATGAACCCCACATACGCATATAAACTGGAACACTGCACCTTTTCCGCATGGTTACAGCAAGCCTTAGTCTTGGTCTGTTAAACGTGTAGGACACCACACACAGATTCTGATTTCCATTTCAGTCATTTGACGCCACAACACGCAGCATCTAAAGAAATGGCAAAATTCACACGCCAGAGTGAATTTGATTTTCATGTGTATTTGGTGGCCCAGAAAAAGACATCATGTTTGGCTCTAAATACTTAGCGTGTTAAGTGTGAGGAGATGCGGGAGTGACATCAGAACATGGAGGCATGTAAACAAAACACTGGGACTGCAGGCAAGACAAAGAGTAAAATTAAATTTAAAAATGGGGAGATCACAGGCCTGCCAGTCACACTTACTGGGTTACCGGGGGGCACATAAGGATACTCCTGCTCAGAATGGGAGATAAGCGGGAACAAATCCTTACAAAGAACTCAGTCCACCCTTAACGCTTCTTGCCAATGAAATAGAGATCTGCACTATTCCTTAACACACTTTCGACCTCAGCAAAGAGACATCAGTCTGTGTATATAGCAGCAAACCGACCTGCAGACGACCAGTGCAGGGCTGCAGTGACTAAGCAGTCAGGCCGTGGGAGCGGGACAGACACCGGCTGTCTCTGTGCATAGAGTGCAGCTAAAATGGGATGAAAGCAGGCTCATCCTAACACACAATACTAAATAGTTTAATTTAATTAGAATTAAATGAACTATATTCTTGTCACCAGTACCAAATCTCATTTTTTTAAAAAACCTAAAAATCTAATTCACCTGATAATCTGGCCAGATTCTGTAGTACCATGTTTCTGCTCAGCATCTTTAGACCTGACGAGTCACAGTGACTTTTAAAATCAAGAACATGAGCAGGGAGAACCAGGCATCTGCCGGAGCTGCAGAGCATGCAGGGCGACGAACGCTGCCCCCCAGTGGTCAACGTGAAAGCCAGCCCTCCTACATGCTGCTGCAAATGGTGACATTTAACAAAACCCTCCACAGCACTGCCAGTTCACCAGGCTGATCCCCCCCCCGTTCATATTGGCCTGAAAGAATATCACCATGGTGATGAAACGGACATCAAACACCAAAGGGGAAAAAAAACGATGACAAGGACAACAAACAGAATTAATTATACACGTAAATGAGAGTTAATGAATCACATGGGCCTCATGAGATTTTTTTTTAAATCCACAGTGATACCTGTATATTCTGTATGCATTTTGTACCTTATTTGTTCTGTATGCACTGTATGCATCTGTTTTTGCCATGTTTCACTAAGGCTATGTTCACACTCCCATGGTGAAGTGACTCAAATCAGATTTTTTGCCTTAATGTGACACAGATCTGATCTGGTTAGGGCTGTGTGGACACGAAAATCTGATCTTTTCAAATCGAATTTGTGCCACTTTCATATGTGGTACTAAATCGGATATGTATCCGATTTGCGGCTATGCCACCTGAATGCGAACGCTCAGATCGGAATTCATGTGGCTTTCTGCTTATATGCATGCGCTGACATTAGCCTGCACCGGCAGAGCTGGAAGGTAAAAGCTGCGATAACAGTCAGTGGAAGGACAGAGAAAGTGGGGATTTAATTGATATTTGGGGAAATTAATCTGTTCAAGCTAAACTGGAAGGTACCTATCGTAATAGAGTAGTATTTGAAATAATTGCCAGAGAAATGGCAGAGCACGGACAGAACGTGGCTACAGTGCCAAAGAAAAATAAAGAGCCTGAAGTCAAAGATTAAAGAGGCGAAAGACTCAAATCAGCACAGCTGTCATGGCCGCACAATGTGCCAATTTTACGACCAGCTTTTTAGCCGTGTAAAAACATACCAATGTGCGCATGCGTGGCGTTTCAGGGGGCCGATGCGTTCACATTACAGTGAGATACAGGTCACTTGTACTTATGAATGTGAACCGTCAAGATAGACAAATCCGATCAGAGCAAAAAAATCTGAATTGAACGATGTGGTTGGCAGTGTGAACAAAGAACGAAGAGAATTCCGATTAAATGCCTTTTCCAAGAATGAAACTAAAACGTTATATGTACTCAAATTAAAATTACATTGAAATGATAGTAAAACTACTGACTAAATTTATCAATTGTGAAAATGGAACATAAAGGCACTGGCATCCATTCTAGAGAGGCAGAGTCACCTGACCATATAGGTTTGTGACACTTTTTCCATAAAATGGCACTCGTTCCTGGGAGTGGTTTTCAGCACCTATGGCAGTTTTTCACATCCACATGCTGCATGCTCAAATGACAAAATACCTGCCCCCCCCACCCCCACCCGTTTCCTCAACATACTACCTGCATGTTCCGCGTAAAACCTTTCCGACTCTTGCCTCTTCCACACCAGCTCTCTCGACCTAATGACAATGAAGTTGTTCTCGAGGATTTTTTGGTGGAGAGCCTGTAATGAAACAGCACCTATGTTGTACCATGCACTACATTAACTAATGAAAACCATGATCACTAAAGACAGACATACATTTCTTGCTTACACACAAAAAGACTTCGGAGACACTTGCATTCATTTTGTTTTTAAAATGAAATGGCATGCACTTTTTAAATCTGCCTCTAACATGAGACGTTAGCTGTTATTTTGTAAGAAAATGGCTCCCTCTTCTGTCATCCAAGCTAATAAAAAACTAACAAAATTCAAGCAGATAAAGGCAGTACAATCAAGTATGTCTTCAGTCTTTTATGCTGAAGGAAATTGAGTTGGATACTATGAAAGTAGCAAGTTAATTAATGTTTTTGTCTCCTTCCTCTATTAATAAACATGCATTCAAAAGGGTAATGTCAAAGAACATTGAAAACAGCAGACAGCTATAATCAATGCATTGCTCCTTCAAATGAAAAGCAAAAAAAAAAAAAACTAAGGTCAGAGATTATCAATTTTAATTTCTTCTCTGCTGGTGGGAAACTCATATTTCTGGCACTGGCAATAGTTTTTTTTTAATTAGTTGAGCTTTTTTAAATCTGCTGTCCTTTTACGGTTTACAGCACACTAAGCAATAGCTGCACGTGGCTGTTGTAAATCAAAAGATCCACTTCAATATAAATTTTTAATGTATCTGAAACACTTTATAGCCAACACCGTTCAGCCACAGGGGTAGTGGTAAAACATCAAACTGTATAAATTTATAAATAGCTTTGAACAAAACCACGAATATAGAGAAATATAAATGCATTTACCTCCAGTATCAAAGGATGAGCCACCGCATCGGGTTTTATGATCGCGAGAGTGAGCTGTAGGGCTTTCCCACGGCGTAGTGTAGTCAAAAGCATCCTGAATCCGCAACACAAACATATTACACAATACAGGACTGTCACAGAAAATTTGAATATTGTGATAAAGTTCTTTATTGTCCGTAATGCAATTAAAAAAACAAAAATGTCATACATTCTGGATTCATTAC
>JABFDZ020000043.1:14686188-14705487 GCA_019775955.2 Pollimyrus isidori
TTGTTTTTTTAATTGCATTACGGACAATAAAGAACTTTATCACAATATTCTAATTTTCTGTGACAGTCCTGTATATTTAGTGCTAAACGTTAATTTATACTCAGTATAAATTCGATATCTACCGAGAAGTCAGCTCCTTCTGGCAAGCCAGATACGGGTTTCTCTAAATACTAAGCACATTTCAATAGCGCATTGATAAATAAAGCTCGTTATGGAAGTATGTAAGTCACACTAGGCGAAAGTTTTGTGATACATTAAGAAAAATATTTCCAAAAACTGGCACCAGCGAGCAACTACAAGAAAGAATCGTAGCTAAACGACAATAGTTTATTTAATATCTTAGAAGCCAAAGTTCTTCTATACAGACTAAATCTTATTTGTTCTAAAAGGCATACAATTTTAACTAATTATTTAGAAGGTTAGCTAGCCTTCAGAATATTATATTATGTGATCACTGACCTCAATCGTGGCTAACGGCTAAGTAGCAGAATCTGTTCTTGACCATATTTAGACCAATAAATATTAGATATAATAAATCAGAACCAATAACTGCTCTTGACATCTAATGTTTATAAAACTGAATATTTAAACGTTAGACAAATAACGTTATTGACAGTAAAACACCTGACGCTGGGTGGCATATGCCGGTTTAGTGTCGGTCCGTCTCTAAACATTTCCCCCACCCAAATTCCATCATTCTAATTTACGTTCCGCAAATGGGATTTTTGTAGCCTGCTGAAATTTATGATGGGAACTTTATTTATAAACACACCTTATATAATGAGACATAATTAAGTCAGAGAAAAAGAAATATCTGAACTGTAAAGCTAGCATATGCAGTTGATCTGTGGGATATATGCTAGGGTAAAAATAAAGGTACACAGATGCAGGATTCCGAAATCGACTTGAGTGACGAGTGCATTAACCATTTTAATGTGCCAGTTTATTTCAGTGAGTATATCTGTTTCCGCTCACGTCCAAAGTGTAACGTTCGAATCTCGCCCTTGTTCTGTTTGGCTTGTGTCACGTGGGTCAAACAATGTATTTAGATTAATTGGTACATTTAAATTCCTCATGTAGTGTGTAATTGCGAGCATGTATAGTACTATAAATCGTTTGCTCGTAATGTCATACTGAACATACTGAAATATTTTTATAAAAATGTTGTTGAATTTGTTGCGTTCTAAAACTGATTGATTTTGATAGTTGATTTTAGTTCTGAAAATGAACAAACAAATAAATAAGACTAGATATTGACTGCATAATTTAATGCCCATTTAGCTTCCGTAACCCATTTTCCAGTGTAGGACTGGCAGCAATATTGTAAAAGCGATTTAAATTCAGTTTACTATTGTCTGATTACTGAGGATGGAGCATTTTCAGAGGGTGTCGCAGTGTGGCAATGTGCAAGAAACTGACTCATATTAATAAGGACTGGCTGACTACTGGGGATGTAATGGTTGAAGGCGCATGCATGGCTATGAGAAAAAGACTAGCTCATTTTATTAATACTAGGCTTGGTCTAATGGTGTAACAGAGTCCGCAGTCTAATTATGCATGCCACGGCAGCAGTGCTCCTACGCAGACAGATCTTAGTCTTCTTACCAGTGCTGCCATTAGCCCAGCAGTTGTCAGCTCTTCCAGAAGGAGCAGCTGCATTCCAGTTTCAGGGCTTAGGCATTAGTACTTTTTTACGACCTTGTGACATACTAGTCACATGACAGGATTATATGCCTCATATAGCTAGTAATGCGTGTTTAATGTGATCATTTTATCATTGTTCCAAATGATAAAATAATAGACCTTTATAAAGCATTGGTTTTCCTTTTTGTTGAATTTTGTAATTTACAATTAGGCACTGAAATGTTTGCTTAGCTCTGATAATTTCTTTAAAAAACAATCTCTACTTTGCTAACATCTTAACTGAACACATGTACAATGCACAACCCTTTATAGAGTAGGATTGAGCACAACAACCAGATTTCTCCTGGGAGCTGAACTGTAATCTTCAGTTTAGGAGTTAACATCATTCATTGCTATGTTATCTGCAACAGAGATAAATAAAAATGTTACTGCATTTATCCACAATGTCCATTAATCCAAGCCCAATAATTCTGTCATTTAAACAATTTGTTGAGTTATCCTATGGATTCCTGTTATTGTTGCCATTTTAACAGTATTATTGTTGTTACTTTAGTAGACGTTTTATTGTGACGGTTTGGAATGCATTGCACCATATTACATCAGCCACGAAGTTCAAAGTGGCATCTATTTTTATCCATGTAGATGCAAAACTTAATATGGTCTTTACAGTGGGGGATTAACTGCCAATTAATGGTGAAGAATACAAGATCCTCCCCGGATGAATTGTAAAGTGCTTCAGCCTGGTGCTCTCCAGCACGAGTGGGACATGACTGGTCTTAGGTGCATGACCACAGTAATTAGAGTACAATTACACATTCACAAAACCAGATTGTGTTACTCTACTTACACATGCATTCATTTATTTGGTAGATGTTTTCATCCAAAGAAATATACAATGGAAGCAGGCAGTACTTCACAAACATAAAGCTGGCATAAGAGAGGCTAGGTTAAGCATTCAGTGAATGAGCAGTAATAAGTGTGAGTTAGCATTGGAGAAAGAGTTGCACATATAGCACGTAATATAACAGAAATGAACTTTTCTGCTTTTGTCTCAATGACTTCAGTCTAAATAAGCTATACTTACATGTATGAAATATATTCAGACATATATACACAAAGGCTATATAAATATGTAAACTGCTTAGTTGTGTGGCAAAGTGTTTTGTCCAAAAACATTTATTTCAGTGCTTTTCACAGGATGAAGCTACCTTTGTGTGGCCTTGACAAGCTTTCCACCTGTTCTCCATTGTGACTGAACGCAGACGCCCTTTGACCTTTTCTGTTCCACCCTTGACAATCTGGGGCCTTTCAGGCAGCCGGTGCCTGAGCTCATGGGAACAGCTGTGTGAACTTAATTCAGAGCAACTGGCACGCCGACGGAAACGTGGCCCTGCCATGTCACGACAACTGGTGAGTCAGCAAGGACTCCATCACCGATGCAATAGGGATCGCAGCACTTCATGAAACAGACACTTTGGACTCAAAATATTCTTTGCCTTATTTGCTGTTGGTTAGATTACTGGTTTAACTGAAGCACCACCTGAAAAAGATTATGAACTGTGAAGTATATGAATCACCAATTTGAAACTAGACAAATTACAGTTGTAGCTACAAGGTGAGTCATTGTTTTGAGTGCCAATTAGCAGGAGGTGTCAGCTATAAAAAGGCCTGACACATAGTATGTTGGTATGCGATTACTTATTTCAAACCAACCTGAGGCTACTGACAAAGTTCAGAGGGAGCCAGATAATTGGGGTCTGCACTAGAGGTCAGGACCCCAAAACTAGAAAACTAGTTTAACAGAACTAGCCTCAAAATTCATGACAGCATATGAAGACATAAAGCATGTTTGCAGAGAGGAAGTGTGATCTCTTGAGACAAAAGCATCTGCTATATAAATACATTTGGATGTAAATGTAAACAAATTCTGGAGTTGTTACATGAATGCCTGACTGAATGCAGTCAAACACCTTCTGTCAAACACCACTGAAACTTAATGGAAAGATCCGGAGTCTAAAGTATAGAACATTTTCCATCTCCATCATCCCTCAGTGAACTGGGGGCTTCTCTCCTATCCATCATCACACAGTTAAATGAATAAAGGATCTTGGCTGTATGTCAGTATCCTGCCAAATTACTCAACTTGTAGTTTTTACATTTGAAATCATTGTTGGTTTCTTAAGAGCCTGGGATGGGCACAGGATTATTATTATTTATTTGTTTAATTTTTTTTTTTGGGAGGGGGGCATATGCACAACCCCAGCCTCCTGTTACAGCAGAAGGCAGAGGACAATGACAGTACGGCAAGTCTTCATCCTTCCCCAGGACCAGGGAGCAGGTCGAAGCAGCGCAGGGGGCTGAGGTGTCGCTATTTGGGGTCCATCTAGTTGGAGGACAGCTGCTGATTTCAGGCTGACACGCCACTCGGTCACTGAGCCGGGTTTTGAGGTTCACCTTCTCAAAGCAGGGCTGACCGTGCGTGTGGGAAGCACAGCCAGTAACCTAAAGCATTTTCCAATAAGGCCTCCCATGACATTCACCTCAGGGAACATGATAGTTTGACAATCTCAATAACATCTTACAGGAGGAAACTACATTGTTCACTCTTCTATGGCAAATCATCAGTGAAATATTCCATACATCCATCCGATCTATAATCTCTGATCATGGCCTGGGGGGTGGGGGGTGGGGGGTGGAGCCTATCCTTGGCACCATAGGGCACATGATACAAGTATACCCTGGGCAGGATTCCAGAGCAATATCCCAGAAAGAATATTTGTACTCTTTTCCAATATTTAGAAGATAGGTGTTTAAAATAAATGTAAAAGAAATTAAGATATGTGTATTAATCATAGTTTTATTCACCCACAATCAAAAGTGCAGTAATTCAAGCTGTATGAACTCTGTTGTGTTTGTGTGTTACGCGAGGATCCTGAAGATAACCAGGTTACACGGTGATACTCTGGGCACTGTTGGAGGAAGAGGGCGGCCAGAATGCGCCAAGCTATTTGCGGATACCGTATACCTCAGGAATAGCCGGCGTTGGATTTCAATATAAGCTGGTTTTAGTGCCATAGCTTTCTGTGAATGGGAGCCCGGTTCCTATCCCAGGCTGATTTTAGATCACAGGTGTTGACCTTAGCTACTGTGGATGGGGGGCACTTCGTACTCGTTCCCGTGACTCTGGCAGGGATGAGCTGCAGCCTCTGCGCTAAGGAAAGGTATCATGCTGCCTCAAATCTGGTAAACATATAATCTCTGTGCAACCATCACAATGCAGGGCGCTGGATTTTATTGTGCAATAAATACACTTCGAAAACGACACGACAAAATGTTTAGCTCACACAATCGTCTCTGTTTTCTTATTTCCTCAGTCTCGCTGCAACCTGACAGGATGCTAGGCAGCACAAGGACAGGTCTACGTTTAGGGGGTATTGTTTTATACAGAACTGTATTCAAGTGAGCTATTTAGTGGGGGAAAAAAAACTTGTTTAGGCAAGGCTTTACTGAAAAACATTAATCTGGTAGGGCTATCTACATGAAAACTGATCAAACCTAAGGGAATTTCATTAGAGCATTAAACATGATTTACAAAAATGTAAGAATATCTTTAGGTGTATATGTATGAAGCTTATGATGTGCATTGAAACCTGTAGACTTTAGTATGTTACTCGTACTAAATACGTCTGTCTTGGATATACATTTGTCATATCTTCTTGGGAAATATCTTTTTTTTTCATGTGAAATTCATCTTGCATGTATAGAGGTCACACATACTTGATAGACGTGGAACTAATACAATAATATATATAGACTTGTGGAAACATGTCACTTTGGATTTGTGTATCAGTGGAGATATGAGGTTTAATTTCAGCAGTGTTCTTTTGACCATTTTCCGCTGCTCTGTGCTAATAAAAAGCTTTCCACAGTTGTTTCCAAAGGGCTTTTTTTTCAGGAGCCATTGACTGGCGGTTAAAGAGGAGCTGTAGGTATAGGGTGTCTGAAGCGGAGTGTGAACAGCTGAGAGGTGTGATTTCACAAGCTCGCTCTCCCTGTCACAAGGCTGATTGGGCTGGACAGGAGGTGCAGGAGAGGCCCAGGCTTCTAAAAGACACCAACAGGTGGGAGGCCGCTGTGGAGGGGGGCGGTGGGGGCTAGAAAAGGCTGGCCGGCAAGGCCTGCTCTGGACACAATCCAGGAGCCGGACGCAGACGAGGATAATGTTGGAGGAGGAAAACAGGAAAACTGGGAGGCTGGCAGGAAGAAAGATGTATTGGAGATTTTAAGCATTTGATTTGCAAAGCAATTCTGAATTCTGTAGAAGGAACAGGTACTGTTTCGGTCATTTCTGTCTTTTGGGGTTGTTACTTTTCTATTTTAAGATCACTGTTTATTCTCGCAGTCTGGTTTTGTGGACATGTTCTTTATCGATTTGCAGTAAATTTTTAAAATACATGTATACCTTTATGTGTTTATTATATCCTTATAGCATCTTTATTTGATGAAATCCAAATAACGGGTTATAATTTAAGTTATCAGTTCAGACGTAATAGTAATTAAACAGTTTCACGTTTTTTTGTTACCTAACTAAGTGATATAAATGAAATGATGATGAGACTGGCGTTGCTCTGAAAATATTCAGACTAAAGCCAGTGAATTGAAAATGCGCTCTTTTTAAGGAGGCCAAGTAATGTAAAAATCCCAAACATTTTCCGGGCATATATTTCAGTGTTTCATTGCTCAGGATCGCATTCACAGGATTCTCCTGAGTGGTGTACTCTGCATTGTCACATGTAATTAGAGTGTATAGGATGATCTCAGAAGAGATCCCTGCCTCTTTCTGGGGAAATGGAATAAAAAATATCCACAGAATGACTTTTGACAAAAATAATGTGTAGATCCTTTTGTTAAGGAAATATAGTTCTTTGGAGAGAGATCAGTGTGATACATTAATGGCCTTTATCCTAACACATTAGATGGCTTCTCTACAGGATGTGAAAAAGAGCAGATTCTCACGGGAAAGGCTAGGATCAGGCGGCAGCACTGTCACGTGCGAAGGGGGAGCGGGATGCGACCGTGTCCGAGTGACAAAAGTCTCCTTTGATCTGCATGTGGATGCCCCTGCTTTCTGGGTAAAGAAGATCATGCATCGCTGCTCGGATGAGGAGCACTGAGGACCATTTGGGCGGCTGTTATGAGACACCCGGGGTGTCTAGGGAGAGGATGAGGTCGACTTGCATGGGTGCTCTGCTTGGTTGATGGCTTCCCTGCCTTTTGATTTAATTCACGGCGTTGGGATGCCACCCATCCAATCAGGCTGGGAAAAATACATATAACGGAATTTTTTTTATTCACAATGAGGTATGATAGTGTCATTAGTCAACTATATAACTGCTCACACACTATTGTGTTAGAACTCTCGGGGCTCCTACCATTTTAAAAGGGATGACTTCATGTGGCCACTTAGAACATGTAGCAATGTGGGTAACTTTACACGGTTTCAATGCGGCATGATGTTCGACGGAAAGCATGTCACGGATGTGCTGTGGCGGCAGGCACTCGTGCATGAGCAAATTCGAAAGGTGACCTTTCAGGGAAGGGATGTTTTGGCCGGCCCACTTAATCCTACATTATGTCACCTGAACTGCACGTGGTAGACAACTTGCTAAGGACTGACTCAGCCAATCAGGTTTTTGGATTCAGTAGTAGTAGCCAATAGTAAATAAGCATAACTTCAGTCCAGTGAATCTGAATATGTCAGTGTAATTTTAAGGAGAGAATTATCATGAAGAAGAAATCCAAGAACTCAACATTTTTTTAAAAAAGAAGCTGTCAAATTATTGGAAAGGTAGCATATTCATTTTCTACACCTGTTTGTCCTATGAAGGGTCACAGGCTTAAAGACTAATATAGCTGCCAGTGTTCTCACACTATATGCCCTTTGCTGCTGTTTAAGGGATACTATGCTATGCTATACCATACCATGCTATACTTTTGCTATTCATATTGCTAACTGTTAATCTGGCTGGCTCTGGTTTGGGTCCAGCCTCTCTAGTGTATTTGAAAGGATGCATTGTGTCTGGAGCCAGGGCATCCAGTTGTTGCTCTCTGAGATGACATGCTTCCTTATATCCCCATATGAATAAGTCAGTTATGGAATGTAAGGAAGTGTGTGGTTTCGGGAAGGACTTGAGCTCCTTTAAAGAATGCCTTCATGCTTCAAAACAAAATAACGGCGGGAAAGAGGGGACTTGGAATTCATCCTTTGAAAATCCTACCATTTGTGAGTGTGTATTGGAGTAAGGCTGTGGGAGAGAAAGTGACTGACGGGATAATGTGAGAATGCCAGGTGCAGATCGTGTCCCTACACAGAGAAAAGTGCCCCCCTGGCATCTATGTTTATGCCCCACACCCCCACCCCCACCTCCCCCCCGAGCATGTGCCCTGAGTCCACTGGGGCACTCTCATCTCAAATCCACAAGGCCGCTGGGAGTGACAATCAAAGCTAATTGGTAGAGAGCATGTGCAACCTATTATAGCTCATATAGCAGTGCTGCCCAATCTGATCCTCTAGGACCAACAGTTGGTCCATATTTTTGCTCCCTCCAAGCCCCTGCCAGAGTGTCCATATTTTTCCTACCGGGAGCTGGGAAGAAGCAGAAACATGGACTGTCTGTGGGTCCCTGAGGATAGTATGGGGGGCAGGTGGAGGCAGGTGGGGCTAGAGGAGTGGTTTCCACTTGGACTGTCTCCAAGGGGGCGCTGGAAGTTGAGCTCAGAGAAGGAGAAGGATATCTAAGCCATACCACATAATACTCCTCCTTTTTTACTCATACTCCACCTTTAATAATCCGGTTCTCAAGCCATGTGATACTTTTCAGAACCTAAGCAATGCATGGTGTTCCACATCAATTTTCTCAGTACTCTACTTTGCCTTCATTTTCATTCAGCTCGTCCTGTGCCATCAATACAAAATAACGGCTAGTTTCAGAAGCATACAAGGGTAGGGGGCACAAAATGACACAGTAGAACATCGAGAATAAACTCATCATTGCCAAAATTTAATAAAGCACTCAGGTCCTTTCCACCACCTCAACTTCCCTCATCATGCACATCCACCAAACCTACCTGCAGACATCATATTATTTAATGACCATTAACAGAAAAATTGGCTATTTTTGCTGCATCAGGTATAGATATTGACAACAATAAAAGTATCTTGTCATTTACTTCCTGTTTGACTGTATGACTTCTTAGGGCATCAATTCAGCCTGTTGCACTTGTTCCTCCTTCCTGTAGGTGGAGACACCATTGCTCCTGCAAGGCCTGAAACACAGAGGCTCCGAAAGACAAGCCCAGAGCCTCAGCTCTCTGGAGCAGCACGCCTTGCTGTGGCTGGTAAAACGGAACCAAGTCAGGTGTTTCAGTGAGGTTTGGTCCCCTTCAACCAGCTACTGCGCTGTGAATTGTGCCATCAAGCTCAGTAAAAAGCCCTAAAGAGAAGGGTTTGCCTAACGGAGGTCAAGTCATTCAAGACAGTGGAGAGAGGAGATGGACAAGGTAGAACTGTTCAGTCATGTTGAATTTCTGCAAGAATTGAATGCTGATGAAATTCAATATAGTGGCCATTAAAAAGGGGGGGGGGCAAAATTATTAGTTACTTTCAACGAGAATAATATCTTTCTTTTTATTATCCACACATTTATCTGAATAAAGGAATCTGAAACTGAAAAGAATGGTGTTCTGTTTGTATAAATGGACTCTTGTTATATTTATTTGTAACAGCATCAAAATAAAATTCTTCCATCTCCCTCATAATCTGCCAAGAACAATAATTTGTAAAACAGTATGTCCTTACAGCAATGCCACTAAAGGAACTGAAAGGTGTTTACACAAAGCTGTCAAAGGTTCAATTAATGCCCAGTAATTTTATAATTTAATACTTTAAGGTATATATTTATAATAAATAAGGACATGTAACATAATTACTGCTGTCTTATTGTATTAGATCATTATTGTTATATTTAACATTATAGTTATATTTCTTATCAGTAGTTTTATCTATAACACATTTGCAAAAAGAACCAAAACAACATTTATCCACATATTAAAAAAATGTTAAGAATTAAAATATATAAATGAAGGGGGGAACTCCTCTGAATATTGGGCAGCTCCATTGTGTTATAATTACGGCCTTGGTTTCCGACAGTGTTGACGCCGTGGCTACGGCCTTGTAGTTGTCAGGGCAACTTATGATGGCATTAAAATGCCGGTAATGAACGTCAGTCATCGTTGAAATAAGAATGTTCAAATGGTGACTGAGTGCCCTCTAAACAAACAAACAAACAAACAACATCAATGGCACTTTCTGGAATATAACGCCTCCAAGGACCTTGTTTGTGCGTGTTTCCGATACCGTATGAGAAGGACAATGAATGGCCTGATCACCAGGCTGAATTAACATGTGTAAAGATGTCATTCAGTAACCCAGAGTGGTGAATGCACGGTAAGGTGGAAAGAAAAGGCGGCAACAGGGCTATATAGTAGCTAAATAAAGTTTCAATTGCAATACATAACGCCAGAATAAACAAACACACACAAACGCCAGGCAAATGTATAAATATCAGATAGAATAAAAATAGTCCTAGCCCATTCCTTGAGGTTACCATTTATATTTTAGAGGGCTGTAAGGGGGGCGTCTATTTATTCACTCCTGTATTCGTTTATTAATTATTGCTACAGGGAGCATGACGCCATTCTACAGAGCGCCTCTCATCACTCACCCACGCGGCACTTCTTCCTACGCGGTGACTCGCGCCGCGGTGTTGCTCGCGCTCCAGCAGGTGGCGCTATCACGCGCATACCCACGCGCTCCGCTCTGTCAAACATGGCGGCTTCAGCAGAGAACCAGTGGCCAAGGGACCAGCCGCTCCCTGAAGGTAGGTGCGTTTGTTATGCAGTATAGAAAAGTAACGCTGTATTCGGACTGTCCGATTTTATCGTCTGCTTTGGTTTATAATAGTTAGTTGTTATAAGACTGTAAAGCTAGCTGCGGCTTACCTGTTAGCTTGCTAATGAGGTGCCTTGTGGGGAAGCTAGCTGTCATATTACCCGTTTATTTTTAGTTTCATTTATATTCAAGTGTTTCTGTAATGGTTAGTCATCTCATTTGTATTATTAACACCATATACATCATTTAATCTTTATATTTATAGTGAAAACGTTATGCGCGTCTGATGCAATCGGGTGTAATGATAGCTGTTAGCCAGCCTTGTGGCTAACTGGCATTACAAGCCTCACTTTGACTTTATCTCTTATTTTGGTTTCAGGAGATGTGGATTCAAAGAGAAATGACATTTTACGGGCAAAAGTAAGTATGTTGTTTGCATATCTTTATATTACCAAAATAATTATTGTCCAGACTCCATACTTTATTCTGAATCCTTCGTGAAAGTTTGAAATTGAATAGTTAGCAGGGGTCTGATGTAAAGGTGCTTCTTGCCGGTAGAATGAAGGACAGGACTTGAGCAAAGAAGAGAAACAGAGGCTGAGAAAGGAGAAGAAACAGCAGAAGAAAAAGAAGAAGGATGATGGGTGTCCCTCGAACAGCCAGGCAGAAAAGCAGCCCATAGCCCCTGGGTCATCACAGGCTGCACAGACGCAGATCCAGCAGACTGCACAGACACACAAAGGTGAACAGGGGTCAGCTGGGACGCAGAAGAGCAGCCCGCTGAAGGGAAACACACACACACACACACTCACACACACCTTCTTTTACATGGATGGAATTTCAGTACGTGTAGGGAGCACCAGCAGGGGGAGCTCTGTGTGGTTGATTCCCAACCCTGCCTGTGTGTTTGCGTGCCCCAGTTCATGCTTCTTCCCACGAGTGTGTGTGGTTGTGTGCCCTGGAGTCGACTAGCATCCCATCCAGGGTGCTTCCTGGATTGGGCTTCAGGTTTGCAATTACCCAGGACTGTATATTGGTGCTGGAGAGAGCTGAGCGGTACAGGTCCGGCCTGGTCTCATTAGACATCCTGCGCCAGCTCAACACTTTTGAGCTGCTTCCAGACTGTGTGGTACTGTTTTTTTGAGAGGTACTGCAACTGGAAATTTTGCCAGTGCCTGGCAACCTCCAAGAAATTTCTCACAATACTCTGAGACACAAATTTTGCAAACTCCTGCATGAAAAAGAAATCTCTGGTGCTGCCACAGGTACTGGATAGTTGTGCATTAATTTTGTTTTTAGTAAAAGGAAGAACTCACATGGAAAATATGTGTATTTAAAACAAGTTTTGCCATTGTTTCTGCCAGTTTCACAAACCACAGCAGTGCTTCTTGCCCTTTGCCGTTGTCCCATGAGGCACACATTGTTGCAGTTTTTAAAGTCTAGGCTCCAAACTCCTCCTTCATACTCAGCCCCTGTATCGGCCCCCGCTTGTGATGCCTCCACACCTGCCGACAAACCCCCCAAGAATAAAGCAGAGCGAGCAGAGAGACGTGCACGACAGGAAGCGGACCGAGCCAACAGGCAGTCTAGAAAGGGAGATCCCACTTCCCAGGTGCCTGTTGGCAAATCCAAGCCACCTCCAAGTGAATCTCAGCCAGGTACGGGTGTCTTGGATGCCTTGCTGAATTCTTTCATACATGCTGTTGTCCTGAAACATCAACTTCAATACAGATATTTTAAATTACCTCCTCTGCAATCTACAATCTGATTGGCACAGAGAGGGAACCGGTCATTTTTTGTTCTGCTCTCTGAATCGTTTTTTGTGGAAGTAGAACTCCACCAAGCTTGATTCCTCCCTGTTTTCTGTGTAGTGGTGAAACGACTGCCGGAACACGTTCAGGTGGACGATCCCGCAGCTGTGAGGAAACTGGCTAAAAAGCTGGAAAAGCAGCAGGTGAGGCCTCTTCCCGTATGTTTTATGTCCCTGGATTTAGTTTCTGAAGCGGAAAACCAGAATGTTGTCTGGACCCCGGGGCTTGTGCCAGTTTGTGGTATTTATGATGACGCTCAGATTCTCATTCTGCGTTCCAGATCCCATTGAGGTCAGAGTATGGCTACAAAGTGTCTTTATTCTCCCACTTACATCAGTACAGCCGTAAGGCACCGCTTACTCAGCAAATCAGGTATGTTGATAATGCCTACTTTTGACTGGATGTAAAAATCGTTCACTTCTAAAAATAAAAGGTCTAAAAGCTCTCCCCTTTTTTGTAATTGTTTTAGCCCTAGCGAGTCGAACACGATGGGATTTCAGTGCACTCTGCTTTATTATATTCTTTAATAAACATTGCAGTGGATTAGGCTGCTGTCTGCTCGCGTCTCTGCTCTGCTACTGATTGCTTTTGTCTGGCAAAGCATTCCAAATATGGTGATCCACCCTTCTGTCGTGCGGCTGGGACTGCAGTACTCTCAGGGTATCGTGGCAGGCTCCAATGCCCGCTCCATCGCCCTGTTACACGCCTTCAAACAGGTACCGACTTCCTGAGGCATCTGCTGGCCTTTCAGCTCTAACCCTCCGTCCTGTTGATTTCCCACAGAGAGCTTTTCTATGCACTCATATAAATGTAGTTTTTCTGTTTTGCATTTAAGAACCTAACATTAGTGCCAAAAATGAAAGTATTAAACATTAGAAAAAAGTGTCTGCTTAGCACTGTCGTATTAATCTGCCATGTTCAGCCCCGAAGATGCTCTGTTTAGTGTGTGCCTTGATCAGGTGGCCCCCCCATGTTTCCTATAGGTTATCCAGGACTACAGCACCCCTCCCAACGAGGAGCTGTCCCGAGACCTTGTAAACAAACTGAAGCCCTACATCAGGTATGAAGTAAAACAGCATTCACTTTTATGTCATTGGCACTCAGCTGACTAAAGTTCCAACTTTAACACACTGGTAATCAGGTCATTTCATGTTTCATTCATTCTACATATAAAGACTGAAAGAAATCTTATGGCGCTCATAGAATGTGTCATTGGTCTTTGCCTTTCCCCCAGTTTTCTCAGTCAGTGTCGCCCCCTGTCAGCCAGCATGGGAAATGCAATCAAGTACATCAAAAAGGAAATCTCCAATATTCCAAACAGCTTGAGAGAGGAAGAGGTGAGTGACATGTTAAGCTTGGAAAAACGGTGCAAATATACTCGTTTTGTGTGCATTGGCGTTATGACAAGAAATTAACATGTATTTAATCTTTTATTACAGTTCATGTGTACTTGAGTACAAGTTGTCAGTCCCTGTGTATTAGAATGAAGAGCTCAAAATGTCAGTGCTTAAACACTGTGGCTTTCTGTACATTGACCTTTCACAATGAGTCCAGTTTCCTCCCAAAGACCAAAAACTGCAATAAGTTCAATTTGTGTGTTTAAAATATTCTATAGCGTTGATGGTTGTATTACAGTGTTTGTGGTACAGTCTTGTCTGTTTACGGTACCAGCTTGGTGTAGGTCATTCATTTCGGTTACCTGTGTGTTGTTTTAACCAAGCTGGCTGCATGACTGCTGTTGCAGGAGAAATTGTCGCCCATTTGAAAATGACTGTGCTTCACAGGCCAAGTCCCACCTGCAGAGCTGCATCGATAATTACATCGAGGAGAAGATCAACCTGGCGGCCAAGGCCATCTCGAAGTTTGCCATCGAGAAGATCAGTGACGGTGACGTCATTCTGGTCTATGGATGGTGAGCCCCGACTTAGCGCTCACGTTGGCACGAGACGTAAAATTACCAGGAATGGTGCGGCCGGGTCCGTATGGACATCTCAGGCAGGAGTCACGCGCAGACTTAACGACATGCGGGGGAGCTGAGCGTTACAGCCTTTCCTCCGCAGTGCTCAGCCCTGATCCCTGCCTCCCTTCCAGCTCATCTCTGGTCAACCACATCCTGTGTGATGCTTTTGAAAAGGAGAGGAAGTTCAGGGTGATCGTGGTGGACAGCCGACCCAGGCTCGAGGGCAGGGAGGCCCTGAGGAGGCTGGTGAAGATGGGCATCCGGTGCACCTACGTCCTCATTTCCGCCATCTCCTACATCCTGCCTGAGGTGCCCGCCTCATTTTTCTGTGCCTTCCCCCATCACAGGAGAGAACACTAGTATCAGGGTACATGATAACTGGAAAATATATTGGTGTGTAGAAACATGGTAGGGGTGTAACTGTACACAAAATTCACAGTTCGGTTCACGGTGGTGTAATTGGGTGAACGGAATTTTTAAAATTATTATTAAAATTGCAAGCACAGAAATGGTTGTGAACTAAAGAAAAGACAAGGTGGCTGTGAAACAGAACCTGGATGGAGCTCATCTGCAGCCTCAGTCACATGCTGAAGGAAGCCCAAGAGCTACTTCCAGCACCTGCAATGCCAGCCGTTCGAGGACACTTGTTGATTCAAGATGTTAGCATTTATGCATTTTCAGTGATTATGTCAAACTATGTAAAGTATTCGTGGCAACCTAAGTTTGGTTTCAGCAAAAAGTGTACCTAGTTTGATGTACTGCAGCCTTAAATGATGTAAATTGCCAGTGAATAAACATTTTTTTGAAGCTTCGTGATCCTGCAACATAAGGAACCCTAGCAATCTTTACTTACATTCTGTATCCCTGCGTTCCCCAAAGGTGTCCAAGGTCTTCCTAGGAGCGCACGCACTCCTAGCCAACGGCTACGTGATGTCGCGCGTTGGGACGTCCCAAATCGCCCTGGTGGCCAAGGCCTACAACGTGCCTGTGCTGGTGTGCTGCGAGACGTACAAGTTCTGCGAGCGCGTGCAGACGGACTCCTTCGTGTCCAACGAGCTCGGTACTGCTCGGCTTGCCTGAGGGTGTAGAGGAGTCATTTCTTAGCTAACCACCGCTTTATGAAGTTTTAACTTGGTCAACGTCAGACCCGATGGCACAGGAAATGACAGCCGCTGTGATTGTCGTCTAGATGACCCCGACGAGCTCATGGCCACCCGGAAGGGGAAGACGCAGCTGGAGAACTGGCAGAACGTGCGATTGCTGGGCCTGCTGAATCTGGTGTACGACGTCACGCCCCCCGACTTTGTGGACCTGGTGATCACTGAGCTGGGCATGATCCCCTGCACGTCTGTTCCAGTGGTGCTCAGGGTAAAGAACGTGGACCAGTAACCTCAGTCCCCCCCGATCCCCGATCTGTGTTGTACACAGTGCTTCCTTTGGCAGAAATAAAATTATTTCAAATGGTGTTAGCACGGAACCCTAATTTCACTTTTATTAAAAACAAAACAATGTGTGATTATAAGGTGCACATTGTTCAAAGAAAATGTTGGATATGAAAACTGCTTCTGCATTATGAATTTCATATAAACATCTCATTTAGTGATTTCTCTTTTTCAGTACTTTCTAGAACGCAAGTCAGTTAATACTACTCAAAAATGGTAAGTTAAACACAGGGGACATAAAATATCACAGAAGACAAAAAGAGGTCCTTATGTCAAACTGTCAGTTAAATCTCCACTAAAGAAAACTTCAAAACTGAAGTTGTAAACTAGGTGTAATATATTTGGCTTAGCTGTAGCCTATCCTGAAAGTGGACAAACAACCAACCACATACATTTTAGGTGTAATTGCAATGTGTAAAAGTATCATTCTGAATTTAGGGCAATAGACAGCAGTGTTAGACTAACTTTGCATGCATAAAACTGATTTTGTTCCATTAAACTGGAACTAAAATAGCTCAGTTATGTAAACAATACAGAGCAAGACAATTTTTAAATCCTGCGATCCATAAACTTCAATCCCTGAAAACAGTACTAAGTATCTGTTATTGTCAGCAAATTGGTTTAAAACCGTATTTTTATCCGAAAGGATCAACCTTTCAGTCCTTTGCGCAGGCTGTCATCAGTGGCTTTAGGCAGAGCCTCCTTGGAAACATCAGTGTTGCTTGAAATGTGCAAAAATTAATGCAAGAGCAAACGGCTCAGACTGCTTTGACCTTCCGGCGCTGTGTGACCCAGAGGATGCCCGACACCATGAGGGTACTTCCACTGAGTATCGCAAGCATGTCCGCCATAGGGAACTGGCCCTTTAAGAGACACAAATACAGTTCTCAGTTTGCACATCCTGCAGATTTTTCTTCTGGAGTTTTAAAAGAAAATGCTGCCTGTAGTCACCGATTTTATTTTTCTTTTCCCCCAATATGTTGAGACCTACTGCGTGAACAACAGGAGAAAGGACAATTAGGTCACATTATAAACCTCAAGGTCTTCATGTGCTTCACACATCCCGCCTACGTATGTTTAGTTTCTTGCAGCATCCAGTGACATGCAGTGAAGTAAACTGAGTCTCTAAAGCATCTGTAATGAGCAAGTGTTTTATGATGCGTGTCCTGTGGAGGGACAGCATCCTGTCCGGGGTGTAGCCCTGCTTTCTGCCCTATGCTGCCTGGGATAGGCTCCAGGCAATGCCTACCAGGATAAGGCAGCTGGAAGATGGGTGGGTCAAAAGACATCCAGGCAAAAGTTTAGTTGTACAAGAAGACGACAGGGTGCTGACCTTCCGGAGACACTTGTATCCATGGTAACCCCCAGCACAGCTACACTGAACAAAACTGGGGCCATAGGGCGCGCAAAGGGAGTTTTCAGGACAGCTCCAGGCTATATTCAAAGACAAATATTGTGCAATTAAATTCAATGGAGTTCAGGTTGCTTCAGCTGATACATTTAGTGGTGGACATAGGAACATTTTAATTGAAAGGTGACGTACACATATTCCCGCCACTATAGCAGGCGTCCCGTGGTCCCTCACACAGACAAACGGAGCCAAGGTCCTCCACAGTCTCCCACGACTTATTCCCACCAGGGCACTGACATGGCAATGGCAACCTCCTGAAATGGGGAATGGTATTTTCAGGATATAATCATTTCTTCATAGGGGATTGCCAGCAACCCAAATGTTTAATGCTGTATTGTACAGAGTTGGGTAATTCAAATCCAGAGGAAAAAGAGTCCATACCGGGATTTTGTTTCAACCAATGAGTTGACTACTCTGCAAGTGTGACTCTTTATACTCAATTTGTTGGTTGAAACAAATTCCTGGTCTGGACTTTTACTCACTTGAATAATACATGCCATTATAACTTTGAGAAACTCACAATGAATGCAGCTGTGTAAATCCCTGAAAGATGGAGTCACTCATGTTTACAATGGGGTTGGCTGACAAATCACTGTTAAATAATAATAATAAAAAAAGTTTTAAGCTGGCAATACTCTCTTAAAAATAAAGCAGAAAAACAGTTATAAAAGAGCCGACCAATTAAATGAAAAAAACGTTACATACATAATTACGGCGGCTATTGCTTCGTGAAGATCTTCCACGTTTCCCAAGGAACAGTTGGATAAGTCCAGACTACATGGAACACAAATCGAATAATGGTCCATAGGCACTTCGTGCTTTGGACCCTTAATGGCATCAGGGAACCCTGTACAAATTAACAGTGTGTGCAAAATCCAGCCACAAGGCCGGTTTGTCGAAAGGACGTTCTCATACCCGATGATGGTGGCCGTGTCCTGGTCCCCTTGATGTAGCAGGCAGCAGCGGCCATCCACCAGCCCTGCGGAAGCAATGCAGAAGTTTCCGACGGCCGATCCGTCCTGCAGTCTGCCGTCGCACCGGTGACATTCCTGGTAGCCGGGGTACACATGAGGAAATACACTTAGTACTTTTGTTTTAGAAGAGAAACATCCAGCGCCAATTAATCGCAAAAAATACAACGATCGATCGATCGATCGATCAATCGATCGATCGATCGATAGATAGATAGATAGATAGATAGATAGATAGATAGATAGATAGATAGATAGATAGATAGATAGAGAACAAATGCAGTCTGTCTTCTCATTTCGAACTAGGCAGGCAGATCAGTCTCTACAATTGAGACTTCTGAATAACCATGATCATCGTCAGACTTGCACAACAATAAATCCAGCACGACTGACTAAACAACACATCACTCAGGTAAACGTAACTAAAAGACTGCAGGACACGGCCCGAATCTGATGGATGCTTTCAGTTCTGATTATCTTTCTACCTGCAAGCCGGTCTGCTGGAAACCCGCATGTAAAGAGACCGACGTGAGCAACACTGCGATAGCAGTGAGCACCGCGTCCCCTTTAGCCGTCATTTTCAGGTCCCGTGGATTCCTGCGGTCATATGACCTCTTTAAGTGTCACGTGACGGCAAGGATGTCGCCAGGAGACGCCCTACTTGTAGCGTTCTAGTTCAACTCCCATGCCAGTCGTATTACATTGAAATGACACAATATTGACACGGTATTACTATGGGCTATTCTTGTATGGTCACCTATATCGGCCTTTGATATTTACTTCATTTTGTGGGTAAAAGACACGGATATGAACAATGATTAAATTCTGAAACTCGGGTGTGTGATGTGTCATGTGTATGTCTTACTGCAAATATAGGTGGATGGTTTTTATCCAGCCAAATGTACAATTTAATGATAAAGTTAGAAATAACCCAGCAAGCTACATTTAGTCGTCATTTCTTGTTTAAAAAAACTATGAAATAAATAGATCAGCATAGTTCGTTCCAAAACACTGCGAATTGATAATAACTTTCCTAATTCTTCCAGAATACTGACGCCTTCTCTGCGAAGATCTACAGTTGTCTGAGACAGCGCAATAGCTGCACATATA
>JABFDZ020000043.1:14717703-14732285 GCA_019775955.2 Pollimyrus isidori
TCTTTCTTTACTCTATATTCTGTTTGTTTTGTTTTTTTTTTTTTTGTTTTTTTTTTTTCGTCGGCTCCAATACTACCCCCCCCCCCCCCCCCCCCCACTTTATTTTTCGCTGTGATAAATGCGAAGTGAAACACTGGGTGGCATCCAGGCGGCCCCCACCCTCTCGCCTGTCCCCCGGCTGTGTGTTCTGTTTTCTAAACAGACGGGTGGGCGAGCGGTGGCAGGTCGTCGCCGGCCCCCCGCCCCCTCGTCCCACTGAGGGTGGTCCTCATCAGCATGAGAAACACAGTTGCTGTTTTCATAATTCCTCATGAAATAGATGGAAGTAAGCGAGATACAAACGGACTCCTACTGATTGTTGCTGATGCATATATAATCTCATTAATGGGTAATTAATAATAAACTGCTGATGAAAGCACTGTACCTCTTTCGTGTTTTTTCGTGTTTTAACATTGCAATTAAGCTGTTTCATGATCAGGTACTTCCAAACTTGATGCTAATTAAAGGCATTTTGTTAATTCTCTTCATGGCTACGTATCACTTTGCAAGTCCAGTCATTTATATTTGAGTGTTATGCTTGTTCTATCAAGAACTCACTTTTTAACACTGCGAATTGTGAGAGGAAAGTGTATTGTCACAGAAATAAGGATGATTGCAGCTTATTGCAGGCAGATCCCAAAGGGGGCTGGAGTGTGAAATGCAGAGATCTGATTACTCTAACCCTTGTAATTAATAGGAAGTGCAGTGTAATGTCTGGCTTGGCTGCGGGCAATGGATGCAAGAGGCATGGAAAAATTGTGGCTTCTAATCATGCGCTTTTAGGCATCCATGTGAATTCGAGAGTTTGTCGTATGCACTGTCGTTGGTTACACTGTGCAATGAAAATATCACTCTGCATCTTGTGGCCAGTGGTAAAAATAAAACTAAACAAAAATACAAATTTAAGGTGCTTCGATTAGGCGTTGTAATGTTTAAATATTTAAATTACTAAGCATTTGTAAGCATAAAGTGTTAGATGAGGCCCAACATCTCAGTAGGGTCCAAACACGTTGTTTTGCATGTTGTGGAATTCGGCGTCACGCTAGAAAAATAATTCTCCTGTTTCTCGTTAATGTTTAATGCTGTATAAACATGGTTCTGTGTTGTAATAATGTGGAACCTTCTGAGAAGAAAGGTGGGTGTGTAATTCATCATGGCTGCCAGCTGAAAGGGCTTCTGCGGGGGGGGTAGAGGACATTACGGGGATTCGCTGGCTGTGTTTGATCATTAACTACCCCCCCTTCACCCCCTCCGTAGTGCGCCAGGACCCCGTGCTCGGAGCCAGCGAGTTGTTCAACAGCTTCCTGCGTAGGGCTCAGCAGGTAGGGCTCTACATCCTCCAGTCTCTGATCCTCCCATTGGCCACTAAGAGGTAGCAGAAGCCTCTACTGTATCTGTAGGGCCACTGTTAGAGATTTCTCGTTTTTGGGATATCCTGTTCCGTGTGAGACCAGCTTACTGCCCGAGCGGGTCCCCCCCCCCCCTTTCGTGTTTATTCAGTAAACCGCCACACCCAAGACACGGATGCTTCTTTCCACTGACTCTGCCTTTGGTGTTTTTGTTCTCTGAAATCTTCGTGGAGCTGCTATTTGACTGTTTTTACTAAAAGGTGGCAGTAGTCCGTTGGTTATATTTATAGATATCCCACAGTAGGGGGAAAATGATTTTGTGTTTTTCTTCATTGGATAAATGAAAAGGGGGGGTGTATGTCTGAGTGGGTTAGGACTGTGTGCCCATTATCTGAATGGCGCTGGTTCAAATCCCAGGGTCAGCTGAGTGATTTCATCGTTGGGGCCTAGAGCCCTTAGTCTACTTCATTAATTATGTCGCCTTGGAAAAAGGCTTCTGCTAAATAAGTAAATGTAAAATAAACCTTTTAGCAGTGACTCACAGTTGACTTTTGACTGAGATGGACACATCTGCTCAGCGACTGTCCGCTGATTTTGCTCTACTCCTTAGGAGACGCAGCAGATTCCCACAGAGGAAGTCCAGCTTGACGTGTCCCTCTCCAATGGCCAGAAAGTCACAGTGAAGATCCTGACATCGGACCAGACCGAGGAGGTCCTGGAGGTATCGACCTCTTGCCCCACTGCTCTGCTCCACGTTTCGCAAATGCGGCCCGTCAGTTTGCTACTGCGTCTGACGTGCATGACTAAAACCCCGCGAGGACAGCGGTCCAATGCTCTGTAGTTGTGGAACAGCCTCCCAGTTAAATTTGCCATGGATCTTACTCCGGCCTTGGAAACGGCAGTTTGCCGTGATTGTAAGACATCGGCATAAGTGCAGACCGTCAGCTGCTGTTCTCTCCTTATTCAGAGTCTGTTGGCCTTCCTGTTTATACACCCTCTGTTTAATACTTCGAACGAGCTTGCAGTTGTTTCTAGAATGTCGTTGGGTCAGTGAGAGAAGTGCGTGTGCGTCTCTCCGTCTCTGGGTTTCTCGGGTCATTTCAGATTTGGTTTTTGCTTTGCATCCAACACTGACTGTCATCTTCAGTAACTTCCTTTGTTCTGTTTCCACCGAGAGGCGAAGCAAAAGCAGCTGTAAGTGCTCTGCTGTGGCATGATAACTGCCCCTCTTTCCCTCTGATTGGGGAAAGGAGCATTTCATGCTTGTCTGAGTCGCTGTTCTGTTTATTAAATGACCTGGCAACAAACATGATGGCCCTGGAGCACTTAATGCAAAGTAACAAGATCATCAGGCCTCAGATTTAATTAGCATCAATAGCAAATTAATAACGAAAGCAATTAGTCGTTAATGGCAAAGCTTCAGAGGGAGCCCATATACCCTTATCAGAGCACACTGATCTGGCTGTCGGTGAGTGTGCCTTTAACGAGATCCATCTTCTCCTACCTCTACCCACCCCCCACCTTATGCAACCTCAAGGTCTGAAAGGTCAGAGGGCACCTTGACGGCCCTCTGAGACCCCAGTCCGACACCTTATGTATAAGCTGTTTAACCGTGACGATAGATCTGTCAGCTGCCGGACAATGTTCCAGAAGTCTCCATTAAAACTGCCAGGTTCTTCTGGAAGTGACTTGAAAAATGTAAAAGCTCTGTTGCTGCACTCGGTTTAGTATTTCCCAACCATACATCTGTCTTCCGTAGCCTCTCATACAGCCCTTTGTCACAGCGGAGCTGGAGTCTATCCCCATAAGTAGGGGACACCTTGACTGGAATAGCAGTCTGTCACAGAGCACATGTTCACGCACTATTTAGGGACACCAGTTTGCCTATCTGCATGTTTTTGGACTGAGAGGAACCTGGAAAAGCTAGACTGAGCCTGTGGGGATTATGCAGACTGCATGGGTTCGCCATCTTTGGGCACGTCAGCCCAGGTCAGTCATGCTACGTCCATCTGTTCGGAAGTCACCAAACCCGAAACGAGCTCTGAAGCGAATACATCACCAGGATGGTAGAAAGGGGGCATGTCAGTTGGTCCGTATCCCTGCCTTTGTCACTCGCTGTCTGTACGTTATATCGTGGTTTTGGCATTACTTTATGCTGCTGTATACCTGCATTTGGATGGTATGGCAGTTAGCCCAACTTGATGATGATGATGATGATGAAGATATTATTGTCGTTGTCGTAATCTGTATATTGTGCCATTACTGTCCTGGGGGACAGTTACTTCTGAAGATCTGCATGGTATGGCGATTACCCCACTCTGACTCGATCTTGGTGCCCGCAGGCCGTGGCAGCGAAGCTGGACCTTCCAGATGAGCTGGTGGGATATTTCAGCCTCTTCCTGGTCCGGGAAACGCCAGATGGCGGCTGCACGTGTGAGTATGACACTTCCAGTTTTGGTGGACGGGCGGTGGAACAAGCGGCTTGTCTCGGGCGTGGGCTCACCACAGTAAGGGGCCAGCGGAGATCTGTCACCTGCTCCACATGGCACTCCTGGTCCCCTGCTCGGTCAAATGGTGGTCACCCTCCAGGCTGCTGTCCAAACAGAAAACATTTCTGTTTGGCTGGTGCCCCCCCTACCCCCACAACACCACACCACACCACGGTGTGGTGACATCAGACCGTGTGCTCTGCTCATTTACTCTTGTAGCTTGTTCGAGATCAGGGGCACCCTGTCATAAATCATGCATCGGCCCGTGAGTCTCTCACTGGGCCCCTCCGTAGACAGGCCAGTAATGCCGGTGGGGCCAGGCACTAGGTGTGGTGTGTCGTCAGGAGACGGGGGAGGCACGGCGTCAGACAAAGCTTTTAATGGGCTTGTGATTTTCATTGCCTTTGACATCACAGAAGAGGCAGACGGTATCTTACACATGGGGTCTGTATGTTCCTCTGAGGCATGTGGCCCGATTCGCTCCCATGCAGCAGCTCGGGGGCAAGAGGACCCCCATCAACCAGGATTCTTCTTTTATTAAATATAAAACGTATCAGAGCCCACATAGTAAATACCTCAAATTTGAACATGTGCATTTTATTTTAAGTCGCCCTAAGTTGTTTCTAGATTCCCCAGTTTTCGTAGATGGTATTTCTGGAAATAGGGAAAAAGGGTTAGATGTTCAGTCATTTGACTAAGTGGCATGTAGATGCTTCTGGATGGCAG
Organism: Pollimyrus isidori; assembly: GCA_019775955.2. Classification (NCBI taxonomy): domain Eukaryota; kingdom Metazoa; phylum Chordata; class Actinopteri; order Osteoglossiformes; family Mormyridae; genus Pollimyrus; species Pollimyrus isidori. Next base: position 14,722,307 of record JABFDZ020000043.1, read on the forward strand.
AATTATGCCAGTCTCCCGGAATCGGGCAGCAAAAACAGAGGGAGGATTTCAGTCTGCGTCAGTCGCCTTGTCAACAAAATCATTTTCGGCACCAGCGTAATCTGGGGCGTTTTGATATTCTTATGCTGGGTTTTGTCGCGATTGTTGACTGGGTTTTTAATTTAGTTTTTTTACTAACTGGTCCCATTTGTATGCATTCAGGGTGAAAACATGCCAGTTCTCTCACAAACGAAAACAATCTGTGGAAGCACCATTTGCCGCAGCAGTTCTGGAAGCCCTCTCAGGCAGACGTGCTGTGTCAGAAGACCCCGGCTGCCCGCCTTTGATCTTGCCAAAAATCCTTGAACATCTGAGTTATTGCTCCCAGGAGAGCAGCTTTGTTTGTGCGGTGAGAAAAGGCTTCTGAGTGCCATGATGTCCAAGGCCTTCTAGAAGGACTCTGGCAGCACAGAACAGGATAATGTTAAGTCGTCTTGGCTCGCTGAGTCCTCTTGTCTCCACATCTTCCTGCCAAAGCGTTCGACATGTCTTGCCAGAGCATCTATTCTGTCAGAAATTCAGCATTAAAGCTCTCGGTTTGCTTCTACAGCACAGAACTGCAACCTGCAGATTGTTATACTTTTTTGTGATTTTAGACATGACCGTTGAACTAGGAGAAGAGTGTAGGTGTGTCATTTTGAAGACCTCTCCGGTTCTTGGTTTTGTTGTCACTGTCCTGCTTCTCCCTGTGACCCATATAGCTAAACACTCTCCAGTGCTGCTCCAGGCTTCCCAGTAGCCACCTAAGATGCTCTCCTCTAAATCAGCTACTTGTTTTTTTATTTTTTTTTTGTCCTGCCCACCTAATCTACCTCTTTCCCCAAACACGCTCCAGTCATGCGGAAGCTGCAGGAGTTTGAGCTGCCCTACGTGTCCGTCACCAGCCTGCACAACCCAGAGTTCCATATCGTCCTCCGGAAGAGGTGAGCGCCCCCCCGACAGTCATGTGACTGCGACTGAAAGAGGTCCACGGTCAGGGCGCGCTTTAATACAGCAGACGAGCTGAAGAACATCCCGTGCATCTCTTTCATTATACTTAATCACCCCTCTGGCTTTAGAGTAAGATCACTTATGGCATAATTCTCAGCTGTGTCCCAAACAGGCTTCATTTTCTCGATTTACATTTACTTAATGGACGCTTTGTACAAGCGAGGAAAGCTTGGGGTCGGGGAGCAGGATATTCTGGGCTAAGATCTATGATGATTTAAGAAAAAAAAATACCTGATTGTTCAGTTATGAGCTAAATTGACCTACTCCCTATGGTTGACTTTGAAAAGCTGATAAGTGACTCAACATTCTAAGTTTGTGTTTGATACCATTTCTTCTGTTAAGGTGCAAGTGATGGCTTGTGTATAATAAATAAGATCATTTAGGGCTCTGCTGTAAGGTTGCAAATGGTGTAAATACTGTTCCTTTGCCCCCCTCACAAGACCTCTGGTCACGCTGTCATGAGGGCCCTGATGGTATCTGGGTCTCCCTGACTCGCCATTAATCGCCAAACAGGCAGCTCGTCCTCAGTTCCTAGCTTCAGTATACTCTTTTTAAACGGAGGCATTGCCAATATTAAATTTGTATTTATGTGGCTTTTTAATGTATTTTTGGCCCAATGAAAAGCTTTAGTTGTCTGACCTACTTTAGCCGAGGGGAAGTAGCTTGACACTAGATGGGAAGAGAAAACAGGAAGTCTGGAAATACCCCTATGAATATTTATCTGGTGAGCAAAGAAATGCCAGTGACAGTGATAATGGATAACAGACTGCACATGTGTGTGTATATGTCTGTGTATATATACATATATATTTGTGTATATATGTGTGTGTGTGTGTTTGTGTATGTATGTGTGTGTGTGTGTGTGTGTGTGTGTGTGTGTGTGTGTGTGTGTGTGTGTGTGTGTGTGTGTGTGTGTGTGTGTGTGATAAACAGAAAATATTTTATGGATTCGTTGTTTTATGTACTTCATTCTAGCTTGCTGCCAGGCCCCAACGGCCATTTATTTGGGTTATACAGTGGTACCTTGGCATTGAACTTAATCCGTTCTGGAGTCCAGATCGAATTCTGATCAAATTTTTCCCATAAGAAATAATGGAAAACCAATTAATTGGTTCCCAGCCCCCCAAAAATTACACCTAAATGTTTTTCTTTATTATTTTTTAAACACAAAATGAACAGGATAAAACAAGAACAGCATTTTTTTCTTAATGGCTTCCAAAACAATGAATCCCTTATCCCAACATTACCTCTGTCCTGCCCCGATCGTCTGCTCCTTCCGTATGCCACGCCCCCTCTTTTATCATTAGTCCTCTGTATTAAGTCCGCATTTCAGTTTGTTTCCCCAGTCTGGTCATCGGGTGTGTTCGACTTGCTTACAGCGCTGGCTTAAAGCAACGCATTCTGATCCTGACGCAGTGCTTTACGGTTAGATGCATTCCGACCTGTAATCCGGCTGCACAAACAAACTGGCAGCGCCTCACTGATGACACACCTTTGCCCTTATTGGCTGAAGAGTTTAGTTATACACATATCCCAGGCAGATCCGATATGTAATCTGCTATATCCCGAATATCATGTAAAACAGTGTGAACTGGTTTTCAGTTAATCTACCTGGTAAAATAAAGTTTAAATAAATTACATAAATGCTCTAATAGTACACATAAATGGTTTATTTATTCTTAGTTACTGTAATGTTGCGCTGCTTTATTTGGTTATTTGTCCAATCTGTGAAGAAGACATTCAAGTAAGAATTGCATTGTAGTATGACTCATTTCCTGGCGCGTACAATTTATATAACGTCAGCGTTCACGGTTCGACTTCTGATATTTAGATCGAGTTCTAGGTCAAGCTGGTTTGTTTGACTTTCAAGAAATTCAAGTTCTAGTGAGTTCGAGAACCAAGGTACCATTGTATTTCTGTTATATGTTTACTCAATATTATACGTGTCAAACTGAAACCACCAGCAGTGTTCTACCTGATATGTATATAGGAATGTCAGATTCAGTCAAATCAAACATCAGTTTAACCTCAGCCACTCAATAGGGGTTAGGGAAAAGGTAATAAAGAAAATTGTTCATTATTCCCCGTTGATTGTTGATTTTAATACAGAAATGAAAGACACATTGATCGAAACATCACGCTGATAATCAGCTATGCAGGCTTTGATTGGCTTTTCTTCTGAAGTTTTCATTAATTTCCTCACAGTCTAAGCAAGGATCAATGCATGCAGACTGGGTGCTTGAGACGGTGACGGAAATGATCAAAATTGCTGGTCAAAGTAAGATCCACCTCATGGCTGGGCTCCCAGTTTGAATAATGTGATGCTAGGTGGCTGTGTTAGCCCCCCCCCCCCCCACACACACAATGAATAGTGTTTGTGTGATGCTTATAGAAAAAGATGTGTTAATGTGTGATTCACTCATGCCCTTTCTTTTTGTTTTCCAGTTACTGGGATTCAGCCTATGACAGTGATGTGATGGACAACAGAGTTGGCCTTAATTTGCTATATGCTCAGGTAAGACCTTGGGGTGAGAGTGCAGGGAGGCTGGGGATCAGGCCCCCATGTAGCGAGGCGGCCTGAATCCCTCCCCCATGCGAGTGTAGCGCTTAATGTTTTAATGCCTTTCGGTCTGTAACCAGGCTGACGGTGCCAAAGGTTGTGAGTTTATGGTTTCTCTCGTCGTTATTTGTAACGTTGATGGCACTTCAGTGTTTGAAAGTTAAGTAGCTTGGAGCTGGCCGACTCTGCTCTGAAATCTGAGGTCAGAGGTCATGGAGGATGATCACAGCTTTCTGTCAGCAGTTAATAACTGCCGGTGACAGCAGGGAGATTTTCAGCTTTTCGGAGGGGGTAAAACGGGTGTTACTGTCAGAATTTGTCCTGGGGCACTGGAGAGATTTTTGAAGTGGGGGCATTAACCCACAACGTAGACAGTTCAGCTTCTTAGCTTGTTCAGGACCCAGAACCTGCAGCGGCAAAACTCCGACAGAACGTGCGAAATCCCAAATGTAGCAAGTACAGATGTTTTTGAATAAAATGTTATAGAAAGTGACATCGGAGAATAAATTATTTATCCTTTGTTAAATGGAGAATTGTAAAGTTATGTGTAGGCTAATAGGAATGCGTGCACTTAACTGTGTCCACCTACAAACTGACATAAAGGGAAACGGTGGGAACACGTGTGTTTATGGGCACGGGAAAGGGGATGCGATTTCTACATGTCCGTCGCTAATAAAGGAACGCTTGATTTACAACGACATATTGAAAACAAGAGACATCGAAAGACTGTACGAACGTACGATTCAAATACCAAGATGACAATTTTTTGAGCCGAAGCATTCAACTGCTGACAAAAAGGTGCATGCAGCTGAAGTTACATTAGTGTTTTATAATGTTGCTCATTATCACTCTTCTAGGTCGATGGACTGTACTGCTGACTTAATGCACAAATAGTTTGCAGACTCTGACACTGCAAAAATATTCGTGTGGTAGGACGAACTGTTTGTTTATTAATATTCTAGTTTCAGTTTTTAGGTTGCTTACTAAATTGTAACCGCTATAGGTCACGCATGGTAACTGTGGAGTTGGAAAATATACTTGGTCATTTTTGTCCTCCTTTTGATTGTCGGTATCCTACTTTAAAGCCGAACTCATCTCGTCACCCTAATCTGGCATGACACTCACCCTTTCAGACTCGCACTGCAAATTTTACGGCAAATCTGTATTATTCCATTATAAACCTAAAATTAGCTACGACAAAATACAAATGTATGAACTCATACAAATATCTGCAGACATCTCGAACTGACAATCTGATTCCAGCCAGCTGGCCGAAATTGGCAACTCCGCGTTTTATTTGAAATGAAAAGTAAATGAGGCGCTGTTTTTGCCTGAAACGGCCCGGCATTCCGTTTGCCTTGTTACTCTCACAAATATAAAGCTAATATAAGAAACACTAAACGTTTTATATCTTTTCGAAATAATGTGATCGTCCATTTCTTACGTAATACCAATTGAAGTGATAAATTCGTATGTATTCATATTAAAACGAGACTTTATTACCGGTGATGGCGGTGTGGGATTATCATGGAAACCAATACTTAAATCCATTAACACTATAATATGACAAAATGATTGCATTATGGTTTTACGGATTAGGTTAAGCACTTTATTCAAACATGCACAATTTCACATTTTATTTTCTTATTTTGAAGTGCAGCCCTTTTTCAAATGCTTTTTTAAAGCTAGTGAATGAGAACATTATCCATGTCGGCACTCATACGTATGTTCAGCTCTGTCACGTGACAATAACTATTGTTTAAAAAGTTTTTGAGTTGTATTGAATTAATTGGATTTGACAGTCTGATATTAATTACATGTAATATCGATACAATTAATACGCTACTTAAATATATATCACACTAAATAGACATTCCGATCTTCCGGACCTTTGCTTCAAGAATTTTTCTCTAACTGGACCTCTAAATTTTAGTTTAATACCTCTGCCTTACGCGAATTACATTAGTTCTGTTTGTATCTCGTCTCTGGCAAAAATGTTCTTCTCGTTTTTACTCTTTGACGAAAGTGCGGTACACTTAGTCATAGTCTTAGGCCTCGAAATCATTTTTATTTAGTTATCGTTTGAAAATAAAGGTCGTAAACGATAACGACGAAAATGTTTAATTTACAAAATGAATACTGGTACGAAGGCATAGATGTAAAACCCTGTTTAAGTATGCTACTTATCAAATGCGATGTAACTAGCACACTGAGTGTTGTCTTTATAAAGTCAAATGCTGGTTTCAGACTCGCACTGCTAAGCTGGTTTAGTGTGAACCCCCCCCCCCCGTTTAAATGGGTGAATTTAATTAACATCCCGTCTGACCTTCAGTGCTGGAGTTTGTGTACACTGCCGCAGTACTGCCAAGTTCTGCCCCAGCCTGTGGGACAGGATGTCCGGTGTTCTGGTTCCTAATGGGCCACGTCTGCTCTGGACTTCCTCCTTCATTCATTCCTTGGTTAATTCTTTTGTCCGAGGCTTGATCACCATCTCAGATAATGCCAGGTTTTCACATCAGACACCCAAAAAGCCAACCCACAATACCCCGAAAACTCATCAACGGTCTAGCCGTAACCAGAACCGCTTTTGGTAACGTATGTTTATTACGAGGTCTGAATGGAATTGGGGGAAGTTGAACCGCAAGCCTCCCAGCCAGTGAGTGTCATAGCGCTGAGCCCACTTTCCTGTAACCTCGCTGCAAGGTCAGGAGGGCATGGCTAAAGGCCTGATGAGCTGGGAGCGCCCATGTTTGTCAGAAACTCTGCAGATGTCAAACAGAACAGGAAGTGATGTGAGGAGGTGTGCCTTGTGACAGGAACAGGGAACCCTTAAAATGGACCACCCTGCCTCCCTTCAATGGTCCGATTTAAAAGTGTGTGTTTGAGACGGAGGGCAGCTTAAAGTCTGCAGGATGCCACATATTTGTATATCTTTGTTTTTTTTCTTGTTGCCGGTTTATCTGAGCTGGAGAGCTGGAATGCGGAAGCGAGTGCAGTTTGGGAGGGTCTGTGCGCCAAAGCAGTTGGGCAGAAATCGGATATGCGTTCAGGAAATAAGTGTTGTAGCAATTACTGAAACGTTTCCATTATTCCCTTGGTTTGATGAGTTCACTCATGTGTAGTTCTGGATAAATCAGTTGCAGCTAGACATTTAATTGCTGTACAAGTATTTAATAGGAAACAATTTGAGTAATAATAATTTGTTTTGGTAATATTAGGTATGCTCTCTGTTTATGTTTGTATTACTATTATATATTCTGTATATACCCACTGAATAGACTTCCATAATAACCATTTTATCATTAATACCGTGCAGGAGGTATGTTTTTTATTTATTTTTTTGTTAATCTTCTGATCAGCCTGTCCTTACTGGGGGATGTGGCAGAGTTTTAAACGAAATGTTTTGTCATTTATTGCAGGGGGGGGGGTGCTTAGTTAACGTATTTAACGGCTGCAGGATGTCTGACGTCTGCTTTTCCTTCAGACGGTGTCCGATATCGAACGAGGCTGGATTTTAGTGAATAAAGACCATCACCGGCAGCTCAAATCTCTCCAGGAAAAAGGCTCAAAGAAAGAAGTAAGTATTCAGACACTTAGATGAGTTTTCCTTGTGTTTTTTTTCCCCCCGTGTCACTGCTGTGGCTTTCTGTTAGGAAAAGTGACTGCAGAGTGCTTAACACAGATAAGCCTCTGAAATGTTAACCATAGAATCCTAATAGCTTGGAACACTATTTGTGCAAACATCCACCTCACAAACATCTCAGTAGATGCAGCCTCCTTTCTCTGTGGCTCAGCCCAGGTGGGTAGAGAGGCAGTCCTGCGTATTGGAGACACCTGGGCAGTCTTTGCTGACTCAGGGTCAGATCTCACCAGCTGGCTCTAAACAATCTAAAGCTCTAGAATGTAAAACCATTTGATGTCTGGTATCTCATTCCGAAATCAAGGGACTTGATACGAAGTTGGTCTGCTCCTTGTCACTATAATAGTTTCCACTCTTCTGGGATGGCTTTCCATTGGATGTTGGAACATTGCTGGTGTGATTTTCTGCCATTCAGGTTGGGCTTTGATGTAGGGTGATCAGGTCCCTTTTTGAGACTCTGTACAGCTTACCACTAACCACTTCTGTTTTGTCTACTTAACTGTTTAAATACAGATGCGAGTCCAAAACGGCTTGAGCGCGAACGTGTCTCTCTTTCTTCTTTTCGTTCAGTTTATCCGCCTTGCCCAGACGCTGAAGTACTTTGGCTACATCAAATTTGACCCCTGCATCACAGACTTCCCGGAGAAGGGCTGTCATGTGATCGTCAGCGCCGGAAACAACGAACTCAACTTCCACGTCAAGCTGCCCAATGAACAGGTCAAGGAGGGCAGCTTCAAGGTCACACGCATGCGATGCTGGCGTGTCACTTCCTCTGTAAGTCTTACCTCGGCTTGCTTTGGCACCTGATACTTAATGCACTACGACAGCATTATGGTTTTTCTCAATATGTAGAATTTCACTGCTGGTACATCTCAGATTTCATGCTGAAATTTTCTGCATGTAAATTTTTTTTGTAATGCTGTTAGATGGCACAGTCTGTTTTTGCGCTGCTGAATGCGTCAGGAGCCAGATTTCCAGTGTCGGCGATGCACTTGGTGACATTTCTATCCAAGCGAAACATGAGTAACATTTAAAATATTTAGATTTTCTCCGTTTATATTTGGTCTCTGCACCCCAGTGGACTTGTGGCTGAAGGGTTGGCTTTAAACGTTTGAATTTGTTTTTTTTTTTTAGTTTTTTTTTTTAAACAACTTCTGATAACATGTTCAGTGATAAGGGGCTGTTATACGTGGGCTGCATGAGGATGTCTGGCACCGATAAGAGATCACAGCCAGCGTTTGCTAATGACTTTTTTTGTCACCCTAATCTGGTGTCAGGTCTAAGCGCAACAGCAGCAATTTCTATGCTTCCTTTGTAATTCCCTTCAATCCACAAATATGTCATCTTTTATTTTTAATGGGTGCCTGTCCATATTGACTGGAATTTCTTTTTCTCGACACTCGATCTGTGTCCAGGAAGCTGCACCTTGTCAATTTTTTAATTTTTCATTTTTTTTTTTTAAAGTTTGAAATGATGGGCTTCTTGGAAGGCCACGCTATCAGAGTATGGAAATCGGTGACTAATTTGATGTTTGACTTGGCTCTCTACTTTTACAGACCAAGATATTGTGGCTCTGTGGAAAGACCTTATTAAATTTGTTTTAGCATGATTGTCACGAATCCGGTGTCCCTAAATTGACATTTTTCAGTGTAATGGAGCGAACTAGTATGCCGGTATTCAAAGACACAAGTCTTTAATATGTCCAGATGGCTTAAAAAATAATCACCTACCACATAGTCAGTCCGTACAGACACACACACACACACACGGGCATCGCCGTCATTTGCTTTTGACCTCCTTTATGGGTTTCCCACCCTACAGCAGGTCCCGGTGGCCAACGGTACCGGTGGTAGCTGTGCACCGGGCAAGTGTGAGATCAAACTGGAGCTGGCCTTTGAGTACCTGATGAGCAAAGACCGTCTGCAGTGGGTCACCATCTCCAGCCCACAGGTGGGTGGAGCGTGAGCAGTCACAAACACGTTTATACAGACCCTGACAAAAGTCTTGTCGCTTGTGTACAAATTGACCTCAAGTGCCGCTGAAATATATTTCTAATCAAGATTTTTTTTTACCAAAAATGGCTCTTTTTATTCCCAACAGCTTTTGTAATGTTTCAGTGCAAAACGAAACTGTCAAAAAGTATTCTAATATTCAAAGCTTGGTAAAGCCCATTGAGTCAATTTTTGCAAAGACAAGTGTTGTTGCCTTGTCATATGAGCTTCACCTGTGACTAATAATGGATCAATTAGGTCTCAGGTCTGTATAAAAAGAACCTCAGTACACTAGACCTTCACATCAACTGCAACTAGACCTCTGCAAACATGCTTAAGATTCACCCTGAAACTAAAGTGTTGATTATCAAGAGGCTGAAGACCAGATCCACTGCTGATGTGACACCTTCAGTGTGTCTGTGTCATGTACAGAGGATAAAAAAAAAGATTTGAAGAGACTGGAGACATTTTTGATAAGCCCAGGTCAGGCAGACACCGCAAGACAACTGCTCGAGAGGAGCGTTTGTTGGCTCAAAAATCCAAGGCCAGCCCATTTTCCACTGCAGCAGAGCTGCACGAGACCTGGTCAACTGAAGTCCGTGTGTCAACCAGAACAGTTTGTCGGATTCTGTCTCGAAATGGCCTCTATGGTCGAATCAGTGCCCAGAAGCCAGCACTAAACAAAAGACAATTGAAAAACCGTGTGGCATTTGCCAAGGCCCACAGCCTGCTGAAAGGATGGACGCTGGAAAAGTGGCA
>JABFDZ020000043.1:14732385-14767127 GCA_019775955.2 Pollimyrus isidori
ATCCGATTCATCGATTAATCGAAAAAATAATCAACAGATTAATCGATTATTAAAATAATCGTTAGTTGCAGCCCTAGCGACAACTTTTGTCTTGCCAAAATTTTACCTTTCTGTCTTGATTAAGTGATAAATCTTTTTTCAGTGAAACTCATTCATTTCAATGCATTAAACGTAATTTGGGAGGGTTTTAGCTTTACATATGAGCTATTTCTAACACCAATTGATTAATTTAAAGTCAGGTTAATAGCAGGTGTTTCTACAAAATAGATAAGCGACAAGACTTTTGTCAGGGACTGTATATCTGTAGTTATTATGGAACTATTGTTCTTTCCACTTGGTCCAATACTAATGTTACAATAGCTGTAAAACATCCACCCCCATGTCTCCTTAGTGGAAAAAATGAGGATAGAGGGGGCCCTGTTAAGATAATCTTGTAAGATCTGCTGGTGCTTGTGTTACTCAGGCTATCATGATGAGCATCTGTCTGCAGTCCATGGTTGATGAGTTGATGGTGAAGAAATCTGGGGGCAGTATCAAAAAGGTCAGTGGAGTCAGAGCTGACGTCTGGATGGCTGTAAGTGTCATGTGACCCAGCAGCAGGAAAGCAGTGGTCCAATGGTTCTTTTACACTCGTGTGTTGGTTGTGTGCTTCAGTCTTGCTTATGTGCTTCATGTAGATCATAGTACCAGATGAATAGAAGGCATGCGAGATAGGAAGTACAGCGGGCAGCTACACTCTAAATGAACATTATTCATATTTGCAAGGAATTGCTTTATAAATCTCAAATATTTTACCTAATCTTGTGCCACATAAGAGCAAATCAAGAAACATGATAGAGATGCAGGTATTTGAGTCAATTTGCATTTTTGTGCTGTGGTTAATTCTTCGTTTTAAGGTGTGACTGGACTGCTGCATGATGATTTTCTGCTGAATGACCGGAATGCGTGATGGTTTTGTGGCTCTTTGACCGCATGTGAAACTGTGTCCTCGTGTCTCCCAGATGCTGAAGAAGCGACACAACGGGAGCCTCCACCGGTCGGACAGCCAGCAGGCGGTGAAATCGCCGCCGCTGCTGGTGAGAGCCCCACCCCGCCCGCCACGTTTGCCGTGTGCCGCCCTCGTGTTGGCTAGCGCTGCTCACTTAGCACCTCTCCCCTCATTCAGGACTCCCCGGACCCGAGTCGCGAGCAGCTTGTCAAGCTCTCGGTGAGTCACTCTGGTCCGCATCCAAGCGGAGTGTGAGAAATGCATGCGGAATGCACCTCTTATCGCTAATAACTTACCGCTGTATAATGCTACCTACAGCAGCTTATGTACACTGAATACATTTACAGAGTTTTGTCCATTTGCACTCACCAGGCTGGATTATTCATGTCAAAAAGTATGACATTGACCCTCTTGTTTTAGGTTTCTGTTTGTTTTGCACAGGGGTCTCCAACTCTGGTCCTGGAGAGCTACTATTCAGTAGGTTTCCTATCCTACCCAGCTTCTGATGAGTCACACCAGGAGCAGGTGGTGTGGCTCATCAGAAGCCAAGTGGGACAGAAAACCAACTGGACGGTTGCTCTCCAGGACCGGAGTTGGAGACCCCTGGTTTAGCAGTTGGAATAGTTACATTTATTTAGTAAACACTTTCTATCCAAAGAAACATGTCATTGAAAAAGCAGGATCAGCCAATTGGAGTTAAGGGTCTTGCTCAAGGGCTCTGTGGTGAAATCACTTGGCCTAACATGGGATTTGAACCAGAGAACTTCTGACCATGGCCACAGAGTGTTAACTACCTGAGCTATTCACATGTGTATGATTAGAGCTAAGTGTGACTGTACCAAGTATCCAGTTTTTTTCATGAGTTTCTGATAGGAGGCCTAACATTCATCTGAAGAGCTTGCTCATTCTCCTGCCTCCTCACATATCCTCTTCCCCTCCTACATGACTGGACAACAAAAAAAACCCAGGCCCTTCATCTTCTTGCCCAATCCTCGCTCCCACCGCCAGTTTTCCCTCCTTCTATGATCAGAATCACCGCGCACCACTGACTTTTCCCACTTCCATGTCTCTCTTAGACCAAGCTGACCTCCGTCACCCTAAGAGGCATCAGCAGTTCCAGCTCCAGCAATGACATCAGCGGCAATGATTTCCATGGCAACTATGCCTTCGAAGGGATCGGCGATGACGATTTGTAGCTTGCGCCATTTCCGAAATGAGCCGGTGCTGAAGGGCTGGTTGAGGCGGACATGTAGCCAAATTCTGCAAGGTTGTAATCCACCCATGGGAGCTCTTAGTTAAATCCTTCATTCGTTGTGCAGTGTTTCAGACTGGAATTAATTGCGCTACTTTCAGTTGATGGCTGTTGTAATGTACTTTTATTTTAATCAGTATTTTTCTTGTCTGTTTTGTGTCTGAAGAACACATGCTGAATTTAACACATTTGTCTGTTAAGAACAAATTGGCTGCATCTTTAGAAGTTGAAAGTTATCGTCAGTCTGGTTTTCTGTCCATTAAAGCTATTGTTCTTGAGCGCTGCTTTCCTGAACTGGAATGTTCCTGTGCATGTATCCGTACCTTCATTATTGGCCACCTTACGAACGTCGCAGAGAAACGAGTTAATCGTACCGGACGTAGCTGGGTGTGGTTGAGTGGCTTGAGGTACAAACATGATCCATTTCATGCCCAGGCTCAACACTGCTTGTTGGGCTCATTTTCAGCAGCATCCCCCCCCACTGCTAACGAAACGTCTCAGGAGATTAGATGCAGAACTTTGAGCACGCAGTTCCAGATGCATGTGGATTTCTGTTGAAGAGGCCCTTGGCGAATAGGATTCAACACTAGTGAAGAACACTGTACAAAGCATAGCACTTCAATAAAGAAAATAACATTTTCAGCCAGAGGAATGTGTCAGGAATGCCATGAACATCTCTCCCAAAATAGGGCTGATTTCTGTCAAAGTAACAAGATGAAAAGGTCAGTGTTCAATTCCACAGCTGTGTGCTATTCTGCAGCTGGTGGAATGTTAGCATCAGAGTTTAACAAGGTCCTTCTATGTTTGCCATGTGCATTGTGCCAAACCTCTCCAGGGTCCACTGTACAATTTGCTTTCTCATATGTGGTCTATACCATTTAACTGTTGGCGACCGAGCAGTGTCTTTAGTCAAACACATTACAAGGAATGTTCTGGAAACCTCAAGCATTGATTTTTCCATCTGACAGTGAAAGTGTTCTTTCTCGCTGCCTTACCAGTATCAAAAAGCCTTATTGAGCCTTTTACGTCAGAAACCTCCTTTTAAAATATTGGTTATAACCCAGTGTGGACAGTCTGAGTAAAGTTTCAAACAGTGGGAGTTCAGTAGATCGTATCTTGCAGAATTTGGTGCTGTTAGCTCACCTTTACTTGCAGTTGCCAAACAAATATTTTTGCACAGTATTAAGACCTGAAAGAGGTCAACATATTTATTTAAAAATAGTAATGCCAACAAATTCAATAAACAAATGCAATGTGAAGTATTGGAAATGTGTTCTCAAGGTCCACAATTTCTTTCATTTTTTTCAGCTTATATAAAAGTCTTCTCATTAATGCCAAAATTATAGTTTACTACAGCATTTTGCACAAAAAAACATTAAATCATAGTATAGTCACTTTTATATATGTATGTGTAATTAAAAAGTATTCTGAACATTACTAATCTATCTTTAATAGTGCATTGTAATCGAATAGACTAAAAGTAACCTACAAAAGTAATATTGTTTACAAAATTGTAGCAATTTGTAGATGGAATGAACAAATGTTTACAAATTCCAGAATTTCTTATTAGTAATAAAATTAATTTGGGGAAAAAAAGAGGTTTTGATTCTGCATATGGTTCAGATTTGTTTTTTGTCTGCATTTGGTTAGTGTTGCGTTTTTTTGCTGAGGATTGTGATGAAATGAAACCCTTTTTAATGGCCAAATTTTATTTGTGACTGCCTTGATTGAATCACAGAAAAATCGATGGTGCAGACTTAGCAAAATGAAATTTACCTCCATTCCGCTTGCATCATTCCAGACACAAAATCGATAATGAGTCTTGCTTACTAGTTTCGGAAGAGAACGTGATTTAATTAGGCTAAGAACGTGACATTTTAGACCCTCTTTTAGTTGTCATAGAAGGCTGGCGTAAGGTGAAGTGTCTTTGTGATTCTGTGCTGATTCTGTAAGGTTCACAATTTGTCTGGAAAATAAATGACTATTGTATGCATTTAAGTATCATTTAAGTATGTAGAGCTGTCATTTTGATCATTTTCACCTGTATGAACAATAAATGAGAATTGCAAAATCTATTTTTTTGCTTTTCTTTGCTTGACCGATTATATAATTTGCTTTTAGAATCAAAGTCCCGGTTTTGTTCCCTACTGATAAGGGCACTGTTTATTATTTTTGTTTGTTTTTGCCAGTTCCATTGGCTGGACTTTTCCTGAGATTTTTTGCAGGAAGACATTTGGAGAACGAGTGCCATGGGTGGTGTGACCCCCCCCCCCCGCCAACCTGGCATTTGAATCCATTAAATGAAGGGCTGATCAATCCACTGTCATACGGATTTTATTTCTAAAATTGGACTGGTGAGTTTACACAAGGAATTTGATATGAGATTGTAAGAGGTAATGGTAAGGACTGTTTAAAGCAATGTAACCCAAATTAGTAACCTTTATCTCTTCAGGGAGGTGAAGCTACACGTGAACTCGGTGGGTTCTAATATTGCGTCTAATTTTATTTTTCCCGATTTTGTTGTTCACGATCATGGACTACTATGGTGCCCCCTAGTGGTGTGAAGTTGACTTTTATTTCTGGAATCGGTGGAATCTTGGATTTAAGTTTTTCACCGCAAGTTTAATGGACCGTTCTAGCTTTCAGCTTCTCGTTCTTACCAAAAAAGTCTTCTACTCAAAGGATTTAGAGATTTAACAGAGAACCTCCTCCATAATTTGTTACCTAGACCAAAGTTTATGTAATGGTAATAAATCGGCGGAAACCACAAAAACTATTTTTTTTTTTAAATGTAGAAACTTAAAGATGAAAATTGCGTACACACTGTCAGCACTCTACATATAGCCATGGAAAAGTGTTTTATATATATAATATAAAATGTGTTTCGCTCATTTCTCAAACTATTGGTGTTTTTCTACAAATTGCAGCCTGGATCGTCCCTGTTTCTCATTAATGGAGGGCTTCTTCCTTGCTTTATGGGACTCCAGTCCTGCTTCTAGGAGCTTGACACGAAACGTCCTAGCAGTGCACTTCACACCTGCACTTCATGTTTCCCTTCCTTTTGAAGGTCACTTGATGTCATCCTACAATTCATGAGAAACTGTCAGATAAGTTAACAGTCATCTCTAGCATTAGAATGTCTCTTCCAGCTTTTCCCTGGCTGGTATCTGGTGGTACCCTGTGTCTCCTGCTTTACCTCATTCTTTTGTATTGCTGTCTTAGATATTTGTAACCTGGAAGCGTCCTGCTGCTCAGTGTAACCTTCTGCCAGCAGAACCATGGTAAAACTAGAATTTTAAAATGCAGATTTGAGGGAAAAAAAAAAACAGTGGCCTCTTAATTTTTCCCATGACTGTATATAAATCTCACTTATATAGTTGTTGATGCCTTTAGCTACTTATCTGCATTGATATTCTTTTGCTTGGCCTCCTATGTTTTTTTTTGTTCATTCTAGATTTTCGCAAGGAAATTGAGAACCTGGTCTTTTGCTGAATGTTCTAAATTTAGTCCAACAGTGTGCAGTTTAAGCAACCCTTTTAAAATCTGGCTATTTTATATGTTTGAGTAAACATTTTGATCGGTTTAGGGTAATTTGCTTCTCTGTACATCTTTTCATTCAGACTTTGGTTTTTGCTTGTAGGAAGAGGGAGTTGTCATGAACCGACCGGAAAATTCACTTAGCACTTGATTTTTGTACCACACTCCACTTCCTTAAAGGAGCGTTTATAGGCAGGGAGGGGAAGGGAGTCTGAAAAGGAGGGAAATGGGAATGACGTTTGAGTTAGGCCTCCAATCAATCCGGAAATTAGAAAGGAGGGTCTAGTTAAATGTCTGCCTCCGTCTGTGTAGTTTCCACTTGGCCAGTCTTACCATCGCAACATTAGAGATGGACAGTCGGCAAGCCGGTGACGACATTTGAGGAAATGTTTTAAATGTAGCTGGCACACGAGTCTAGGTAATTTGTGTTCCACTGTTTAAGGCAGTTTGATTTATCTGTGGGGGGATTTGCTATTAAAGTGATATGTAACCATTTCAACTAAAAGAAAGAGAAACATTTACCTGCACTTGTTTTAAAAGCAGTTAAATATATAAAAGTGAGAGGAGTTGGGGAAACGGGTTTCTTTTTTTGTCCTCAGGAAATGCGAGCTGTTAATTAAAGACGATACCCCCTCATGCATTTTAAATGTTTCTTGCCCCAGGGTTGTAGCCCCACTGCTGACGTACATTATTTATGACACATACTGTTGTTTTAATATATCATTTGAACATGGGTGGGGGCAAGACAATGGGGGGAAAAAAAAAAAAGAAATTTCAGCTGTTTAGTTATTATTTAAACAAAACGCATGCTCTCATCGCATACTTTGTATTGGAATTTAATTTATTTTACCGCATTACCGCACTGCTGATATCTAATAACTTATTCATAGATCTCATGGTTTTGCTTTGGTATTGATTCTGAAAGCCCCCCCCCCCCTCGCCCACTCCATTTTCCTTTGCATTGGTTTCTTTGCAGCCTTCAATTGAGCCCCCACATCAGTGATGGGACAGGAGCCAGCAGTCAGCGCCGGCGGCCTGAGGTATCCTTGATGTTGACTCGCCGTACAACAGCACCCCGTTTTCAGCTCTCCCCATGTCAACTCTGATTTCTCACAGAAGCAGCGAATCAATAATCCTCACACCGAGCTGCACTGCCAAATTGCTTGTCAGTGGGAAACGTGGGCTGATTTGGTGCAATTTGGTTTTCCGACCATCCATCCTGCCGGCTGATTTGCTAAGAGCCTGGAGCCCATCTTAGGAAGCGCAGTGCGTGTCGCGTGCAGCACCCTGTGCCAGACGCCGCTCACATTCCTACAAACGTTTTTGTGCTGCAGATAAAAATGGGTAGAAAATACAAACTCCACACACACACAGCGAGAATCACACCTCTCACCACGGCGGAGTAAGCAGGCCCAAAAATTAGTTTATTAGTATTAATTTCTTAGAGGGTTGCATGCATTACTGATTTTCTTATACTTGGAAATTAACCCCCCCCCCAATCAGTACAAACTTGTGCAGAAATCATCTGAAGGTGCGTTCGGATGGTTTGGTTTAGTCGCAAAAAGATGAAACAAAGCTCCGGAAACTACAGCAGGGCAAAAATAAACAGGATACTGCTGATTTCGACACAACATCAAAATCAGTCATTTCTTTTAACATTTATTTAAATATTCATGTAAGTAACATGAGTCATGTTCCTTTTACTCACTGAAAGGAAACGGATACCGTTTTACAAACAGAAACACATTGTTCAAAATGTTTTACCATATTCAAAAACATTCAACCCTAAAGATAAAATTCATGAGCAACTGATGCTCCTGCAGTAAAAATACATTTTTCAGCCTGGTGCCCCGACAGAGCAGCGATGGAGGACTTTCAAAAGGACTGACATATCTCTAAGAACTCGGGGCAGAATCGCGTGGAGTGTGATGTTTCCAGCGGCTCTGTGGGCCTGGGTGCCAGACGGTGAATTTGTGGCAAGGCATGAAGAGTATCGGTGCATTAGAAGAAGGATTCCAACAAACACATGGATTCTTCAGAATCTCACGCTGAATCCCGCAGCGTGAATTTCCATTTGAAGTAAAAATGACCGGCCCGAAGCTTATTTTAGCTATATTATGGGATGGCACAGTGCTTCGGAGAAGAAAGAATGCACGGAAGGGGAGAAGGTAAAGGTGTGGAAAGGTATACTCAGTCATAACCACAAACCGGCCACTGGGAAGCCCAGAATGACCAGACAGAATATTCTAGCAGAATGCTGACTACATCACCAGCAGACAAAATCGACTGGAAAGCACCTATGAAATACACAATTATTAAAATGCTGTTGTATTTTGAATGTGAATATTTTTAACTCATTGTTTCTATTTTGACCTTTTTTGCACAAACAAAAATGGCACTCAGAAATACTACCAAGACCGCAGTTAAAAATTACACCCACTGTAACAGTAAAAGATGGAAAGCAGTCATCCATCCATCCATCTTCAGTCTGCTTGTCCTGCTGAGGGCTGAATTGAAATGGCTTTTTAAAAGAACTCAATTAACAGCACCCATATTTACCACAATCCCCTAAGGGCCATGACTCATGCGCGATGCAATATGTGCGCAACGCAAGCAGCGTACTGACTGTAGTTGCACGCATAGTTTACATCTCTCTGGATGATTAAAGGTCATATCCACCAGGGCCCAGGGGCCATAAAGCCATCTTGGTCTGCTCCTTTGTTTCCGGTCTCACTTGTTTGGTATGAGGCTGCGCCATGGAAAGATGTATATTTGCTGCCTCCTTGTTCTTCGCTCTACCACATATCACTTTACTGCCCCATGTTGAACGTTGCGTTGTATGTTAGATATATCCGTTTCCCACAAACCCGTCTATGCATGAGTAATCTAAACAGCAAGGATGATAATGTTTTGGAATGACTTGAAGAGCGCATGCAGAGTTCATTCTAAAGAAGCAGCGGTAAACGTTAAACTAACGTTAAATATATATGCTAGATTATTCTGAACAGGAGCGGTCATTAAAGTTGCACAGCTTGCTAAGTTTAGTTTCCTATAACAATAGTGGAACATGAACCCCATCCTCTCGGCGAATTCTATAACCAAGATTTATAAATACTGGACCTGTATAGAAAAATAACGTTGCTCATGAAAGTAGACAAGTCAGAATTTCAAGCTGGAGTTTCATTGCACTTCGTTCACATGCTGCTGCTTTCTTAGAAACGTAAACTGCCATTAATGTTTGAAGACGCTGTACACAGAGTGACAAAAGAGTGCTCGCAACATTTTCTATTTTGGCTCTGGAAATATACAGTTGTTATGGCCGCTCTCTCTTAAAAAAATCAGATGTTACTTTAATACTAACTACCATATATAAGCACATAGTCCCGTGACAAAAGGTGACCGCACTGCCCCCCAGTTTTGGTGGTTCTGCATCTTGCATATGCGTCGCTTTAACTCCTTGCGTAGGGGCACCGAGGGCTAAGACGCGTAGGATGAATGCAGAAAATGCATGGCAGCCATGATGCATTCTTATATGCATTGTGAGCGGCAAGTGTAATCAGCTCTAATTCTTCACTGCTGTTGCTTAGTGACCTATCAATGGCGTGTCGTCCACTCACTACTCCAGCTGATCCAGTTGCGCCTCTTCCTCCGCCCCCTCCTCCTCCTCCTCTCCTCCCCCATTGTTGGGCAGCCGTGCCCTGAGCCAGCCCTCAGCAGGGCGGCCATGCTTCCTCTGGTGTCGCTTGTAGTTGTCCCAGTGGCCAGTGGTGTAGGGGCACTCGGGGCAGCAGAAGGGCTTGGAGCCCGTGTGCCGGAGCATGTGGCGCTTCAGGTTCATGCTCTGGTTGCAGCTGTAGCTGCAGAGGGTGCACTGGAAGGGCTTGGCGCCCGAGTGGACGCGCTGGTGCCGTCGCAGGTTGGCCAGGTTGCCGCAGGCGTAGTCGCACAGCTGGCAGCGGTAGGGCTTCTCGCCCGTGTGTACGCGGTGGTGCCGCTTGAGGTTGTCCAGGTGGGCAGAAGCGTAGTCGCACTGGGGGCAGCGGTAGGGCTTTTCTCCACTGTGAGTCTTCATGTGCCGTACCAGGTGGTTGGGGTAGTGGGTGACGAAGGGGCACACGGCGCATGGGTATGCCTTTTCCCCGCCGCCGGCAAGGACCCTGGGGAGCTCCTTGGACAGCACGTCCAGCATGCACCTCCCGCAGATCCGGCCGCATGCGCTCCCTCGCTCGGCCGTGTCCCGGCCACACAGTCTGCAGGCTGGTGAAAATGGCGGCCCGGGAAGACCGTCCTCCCCGCCCCCTGCTGCCTCCCCCGCCCCCTTCGCTGGCTTTTCCGTGTCGACCGGGCTCCCCGACTCGCAGGCTTGACTGGCACCGCTGTAGCTCCGGTGCCTACCAGCGCTACTCACGTGCGGCGCCGTATTTGCTGCCACGGTGTCTGGTCATAAAGGGGGAGGGGGATGGGGGTTACATCTAATTTACATGTGAAAAAAAAATTCTTGTGAAGCCTAATTTACTGATAATCATAATTCTATACTAACAAATTATGTTATTGCTGTAATTAATGTAATGGTAGACGCATTCGTTAATGGCTAGTGTAAGGGTAACGACTGTAATTAAATAAAAAAATTTAATTTAACACCTACTCATGATGTTTTAATTTGAATCTAAGACTGAGATGGTTGTAAATCATATTATAAATTTCTGAAGATATTTAAGTTACCTTGATCCCTTGGGGGCCCTTTTCCTGGTCGCTGACCAGCCATTAGCCTTGCTTGGCTCCCGCCGGGACGACGGCCATGTCTACCCAGCGTGTGCATGCGCTGGTGCCTCTTGAGGTTGCCCAGGGAACTGCAGGCAAAAGCGCAGAGCCGGCACTGGTAGGGCTTCTCGCCTGTGTGCACGCGCACGTGCCGTTGCAGGTTGACCAGCTGGCCGGAGGCGTAAGCACACAGCGGGCAGCGATAGGGCCTCTCGCCACTGTGCGTCTTCATGTGCCGCTTCACGTGGTTGGCATAGCGCGTGGAAAAGCCACACAGCTCACAGGAGTGCAGTTTCAGCTCGCCATCACCTGCCACTGCATCATCATCCCTGCCCTTGGCCACGCCCCTCTGTGCTCGCTCCACCACCTCCCCAAAGCCAGATACTCCAGCAAGGTCTTCCCCGCTGCCCTGAGGATCAGTTAAGAGATGAGTACGCCCTCTGCAGGCCAGGCAGGGCATCGAGCTGTAATCCTGTTTGCCCTGCACATCCTGGATATCCTGCACATTGCCGTCCATCCTTAGTCTTGTGTGACTCAACCCCTGTTTCTGCCAGGAACAGAGAAAAGAGCATGGCCAAAAGCTTGTCTTATAAACCACACCGGACGCAAACATAACAGTCCTGCTTCCCCAGAGACCTGAGGTGATACCTGATTCAACCCTCCCACCACAACCACATTTTCAAATATTCATGCATATCTCACTAACTTGAGACATGCTAAGTCTTCACATCATTAGTAAGTCATATTTCTTAAAATCGCAGGTATTTTACAGTTAAATAGCGAAAATATTCACACTATACATTTTCTCTAAATCTAAAACAGTTTCAGCCGCTTTAAAGGTCACTTGGAACGAGAACAAACGCTGTTGCGCTTCCTAAAATGCTCAGGAGCACTGGAGTGATTTCCGCCCTGATATGTATACTCACGACACTGGCCATGGGAGGTAAAGCAGCACCTGAGGCCGGCAGAGAGAAGGTGGGAGCCGGGAGAGCCCGACGGGGGCTTCTGCTGTCTCCAGGCGCGGCTCCGGCAGGCTGGCGGGAGCCGGGGACGGGGGCTTCAGCTTTCAGTGTGAGATCTGAGGAGGAACTGCAGCAAGGGAACCTGATCTGCTGTTATATATATATCCAGCTTTCAGACACCCCCCCCCCTCCTCTACCTTCTCTGGATGATTACTGAGGCTAATGATAATGATGATGATGCACCGGCTCAGATGATGATGATGATGATGATGATGATGATGATAATGATGATGACCCTGTGGAAAAAGGCATGATGATGATGTTAAATAAATGCCCTGCCATAATGGAGGTCTCTGATGATGATGATGATGATGATGATGATAAATAAATGCCCTAGCGTAATGGAGGTCCTTGATGATGATGATGATGATGATGATGATGATGATGATGATGATGCTCGCCTCGATGCCCTGTATGCGAAGTAATAATTATGGCCTGACATTTCCCCTTCTGGAGCATTCTCCTTTCTACCAGCATGCCAGAGCACGAAAGCACAGCATTGACAGACACAGCTTTGGGGAATAAAAAGCACCCACTGACAGTCAGATATAACTAGGACAGCCCAATGCGCGAGCCCCCCCCCCCCCCCCTTCACTAGATAATATGCCATTCAGCACTCATCTGCGCACAAAACAGCTTCATCTTTATCTTTCTTTTCTCCGGTATTCTTTGCAATTTCACGCGTTAACAAGACCCTCAGATCTTAAATGCTAAAAAGAGCCTGATTGCACACCCCATGTGACTCTGAGCAACGCTGCCTGATTTCAGACACTGGTGCGCTGCCGTGTTTAACACACAATGTTAATTAAGCTTAATTTCCACTTGTGAATACCCCTGCTGAATCACAAAGAGCCCTTTCAACTCGCGTTTCCCTTAGACTTTTTTTTATGCGATGCTTGTCTGCAATCACTTGCAAAATGTAGGGTCTTTATCTCTTACTCCATAAGACTAATAAAGGATCATTAGTCACAAGCAGCAGACAGGCGGGTGGAGCTAAATGATACCCCTGTGACCCACTATGCATGCCAGGAAACATTAAAACCACCACATAAATTTTATTTAGTTTTGTCCTACTCAAAAATTGTCCTTGTTTATTGCATTGTACACAGAAATGAAAACCATGAATAAAAACAATAACATTTTTTAATCTCGACTCAATCTGTCCATCATGAGGACATCCTCCAAAGACAAGGCCTTCTGGGTAATAAACTCCTACGCCGCATTGAGGATTACAAAGCAGGTTAGCTGTATGTGCCCAAATTACCTGATTTAATGGGCAATACAAAATGAAGCAGGTAATAAGGCAGGCAAAGCCACTGCTTAGCATGAGACACAACTGATGACTTCAATGAATGTTTTATGGCGTTGCCTTAAATTATAGAATTAATGAAATTTTGGTGCCCTGTAACACAGCATTATGCCATAAACTGGAAAATACAGAGAGCTTCCCATAAGGCATACTGCACTTGATGGTGTTGGAAATGTGCCTTTTAAACAGCAAAACAGAGTGAAAATGGAGACTGGAAATCCCTATGACAGAAACATTCCAAAAAAAAAACACGAGAGTTTACAAACTTACAGTACAAAAGGACAGCAAATGCACTTGGTGCAACCCTATGGACACTTTACATTCCAAGTTGTTACTCTATAACATTAACTGATCAATGTTCTCTTTTTTGGCAATTCAAGGATACAGGGAGACCGTGATGCTAACAGCTATGTAGTCAAGTATATTTTAGTCGCTGGTGGAGGCACACCATGAAAAGAAATTAAATGGACCTATTTTTGCTCATTCTATAGTGGGATGTGAGTTTCCTGGGCCCTCAGAGGAAATCTGCAAGGAAATATAATGACAGTGGAGGCAGAAAACTCTATCAGGCTTGTCCTGACTCACGTGACTCCATTCAAGCACAAACAGGAGCTTTTCTCACTACAAACAGCATGTAAATAGACCAGGCCCCTGTTTCCTAACCCTCAACTTCATTGCTAAGTCCCCAGCAGCATTTGTATTGGTTTCCATGGAGGATTTTATCTGCACATTAAAAATAACCATCCATGAATTTTGTTCTGATAGAGTCCATTCAGATTTTATTCACCCAAAGTTCAGTGATGACAGTCTCTGCAATTAACCAGAGAAGGAAAACCTCAAATGTTGACTGTCGTGTGTCGTGTGGCCGATCGGAAAAACAGGCAAGTCCAGCCGTAGGTGAAGGCAAACAGGGTTTATTCAAGTACTGACAACGGACAAATGTCAATTGACACCACTAACCTCAATGACCGATCTCCAAGTCTACCTCAGACGCGGAATTAATACACCGGACAAGTCAAGAGAAACAGGAAACAGGTGATGACAATCAGGAAATAACTCGAGGTAACAAGGTGGGTGTAGCACACACCAGGATCAGACAGAGCTGGGTGTGACATAAACTTGCAAAACATTTCTAATATCGAAAATTCAGCCAGTCCTCTAGTTGCTTACATTTAAATATTTCTATTGAATATTTACCCTCTTTTAGTATTAGGGCAGTATACTATCCTCTTGTGGTGGCAATGTTTCAATTAAAAAATATCTGATCAGGAATCAATTTCCTATTTTAAGTACAGCTTTACCATCATTGAGGAATGCAAGAAATGTAATTTTTTATAGTAAACAGCCATTATCTGGCAGCCTCACTCCCGACTACAACATTTTCTCTCTCCTGCTTAGGTGAAATTAGCTGGTAAGGAAATGAACAATTTTTGTTTGTAGGAGAAACACCAGGCTGTGTCATTACACAAAACAATGGAATATAAACAATGGACATTGTGAGGTATGAAAAGGCGTGTTACCTTGTCAAAAGCTCACACGTTTAGAGCAGTGTTTACAAATTTTGTCCTCGGAAAGCTGCAGATAGGTCATGGTTTTGCTACCGATATTTGAGAGGGAGCAAAAACATGGACTGTCTGGTAGGGAGCTTTGAGTAGAAGCACCTGCTGAATACATTTAAAATCTGAAGATGTTCATGTAATATCCATGCATCTTCTTATCGTGGTCAGGCTTGCTAGCTAGCATGCTATCTTCCCTACAGATATAGTAGCAGGTGCCTCCGGACTGAGAGGCTGAGAAGAACCTTCTATGCCATGCCTATTACGATCATTAACACTGCCAATTAAAAACTAAAATAAGCTATAAGTGCAACCTGCACTTCAAATATTTGTATTGCGTTTTGTATTTTTTATAACTAGCCTATAAATATAAATATCCTTGTATACAGGTGGTTCTCGCTTTATATGTATTATATGTTTACGAGAATTTACTGCGGCAAAAATAAAAAAAATCATTTTCATTATTTTATTTAAACTTGCATGTAACTCATTGCCAAAAATGTCGTCCATGGCTCGACACATTTTTCAGCTTTGCTTTGTGAAATAACTGACAGATTTGCACCTTGCACGCTTTTTGGAATATTTCACAATGAATGGTGCCTCGTGTGTATCTACCACTTAAGCTTCGTGACCCACCTTGATCCCAGTAATACATTGGGTTTTTTTAGAGGTACCGTTTGTGAGTGATCGCCAGCTCCGAAAGGCATACATGAAGGGAAAAAACACCCATCTGTTGAAAATGAAAGTGTCTAAATGTGCGTATATTTTTTGATTAACGGTTTATTCTAATAATACGTTTGTGTTTCCTTTGTTTATTTGGCAAAAACTTCAGATAATTTTTTTGACTGCAACCAAAGTCATCATTTCTATAGCATCTCTATGGGAAATACCGATCCTTCTTCACGACTTCTTGATTAGAGCCAAGAACTACCTGTATACTTCTATATGCTTCTATATATTTATTACTAATTCTGTTAATTTATGTTATCTGCTTTAATTATCCTTCTACCTTCTTTATTTCACAGTCTGGAGTAGCTGCAATTTCATTTCACTGCTGGCGTACTCCTACATTCATGCATGTGACAAAAATCTTAAATCTAGAATTCAAAATGAGTAGTCAGACTGACTGGATTCTCTCAGCTGCCCATATACTACGATCATGTGTGTGCCTGACGCTTTTCAAGTATATCAACGATGACGTGGCAGGAGAATGGGCTGGGAATCTCCAGTATCAGTCCGGTGTTGGACAAGTTTGGTTGGTCTGAACTTGACACAAAGATGTCAAGGTACCCATCTAACCCTAACCCTCAACCAGCACTGCTGGTTCACCACTTTTTCTACATTGGGTGGATTAGTTGCATGCTGAGAAGTGGCAGAACAGTTTAGGGAGAGGTGGGCCCTCAAGTGCGCTGCTGTGTCTGTTGACTTTGGTCATTGTGTCATTGCCAAGGCGGAGCGTGGCTCTGGACATATTTATGTCAGTCCCCCAGAAGGCACTGCAAGTCGAGTCCAATGATGCATGGGTCACGCTATCGGCCAGCCACATTTCCTGGTGTGTTATCCACCCTGGTTGCGTGACGCCAAGCCCTCGCTTCCCTTTCAAAATAAACTGGGAATAAAAGCAGGCCAGACCCCCATGACTTCCCACCATGGTGGGGCTGGCTGGTCAGTACCCAGGAGGCTGCTGGTGATGGTAAACGCCACATCCACCAAGACTCTGCATCAGGCATCCTCCTCGATGCCAATGCCGTACACGTAGAGGCCCTGCTTGTGCCAAGAACAGCCCACCTGCTCAGACAGAGGGGAGGGCTCGTTCGTGGGCAAGGGCTCCTCCACGGCACTGCATGCTCTGGTTTTCTTCTGGCGGCTCTCAGCAGCACAGGTACAATTTGGCGGCCAGTGGTACAGTGTAGCTGGCTGACAGCTTGGCATTACTGGCAGAAACAGCATCGCACCAGCCCTCTCTGCGCACACTAACATCAGCCGACGTAGCTGGTGCTTGCAGCTGGTGGTGCGGGCTAAGAAGCATTGGTGTTAATGCCTTGATGAAGGCATGGATGGCCGGCTCTTCCTGCATGTATCTGCGGCGAATGTGCTCAGTGCCAAGCTCTCCCGGCTCCTCTGACTCTCCAGCATCCTCTTCATGGCTTCTTCTGACAGCCGCCAGTTGAAATGTTGCTCCAGAGTGAGGGCCAGAGCAGCATAAGCCTGCTGCTCACCTGGGGAGAGACTGAGGGGGCCTGGAGTACCTCCTGTTGCAGGGCCTGGGGGGGTTGCCCTCTCTGCGTGCCATGCCGCCGGCTGCACCTGGGCAAGGACAGGCTCCAGGATCTCCTCCACGCTGAAGAGGGAAGCTCCACAGCAGTCTCCATCCCACCACTCGCCTCCAAATCCAATGCTGTCTTGGAGAGGAACTGCAGCTCCCCCTGGTGCCCGGCATTGGCAGTACAGCACAATAGCTCCATCAGCTCAGCCCCCAGAAGGCACAATACTTAGTTCCTGAAGTTAGGGCTGGGTAAGGGTTATCATAATTTGTGGTACAGTTATACCCATTGAGATGAATGCCAGGGATATATGAACAGTGTGTGTGTGTGTGTGTGTGAGAGTCAGATATACCTTACATTGTGGGGACCAAATATCCACACAGTGTGATTAAAACCTGT
Source organism: Pollimyrus isidori (assembly GCA_019775955.2). NCBI lineage: Eukaryota > Metazoa > Chordata > Actinopteri > Osteoglossiformes > Mormyridae > Pollimyrus > Pollimyrus isidori. Next base: position 14,749,474 of record JABFDZ020000043.1, read on the forward strand.
TATTTTGACATCATGGGGACCACTTTTTCAGTTCTCACAAGTGGAAATTCAATTCTATAAATATCTGTAATTGCACTCAAAAAACTAAAAATGTCAAAAGTCTTGTATTTTGTTTGGTTACTTGGTTGTCATTGTCAGAGTTAGGGTTTTGGACATAGAAATGAATGGACGGTGCGGTGCCCACAAAGATATGAGTAAAGGTCTGTGTGTGTGTGTGTGTGTGTGTGTGTGTGTGTGTGTGTGTGTGTTTGAGAGAGCAAAGTCCATAATATTTCCTCCCACCCTCACGTATAGCATCTTCTGAGTGCAGCTCCTCATTTAAAACCTCACACACCCAAGCACACACAGACACACGCACACACACACACAAACACACACACAACTGTGGCAACCCAAATACTGATATGAAAATATGGGTTTTGTCTATGTGTCTAAACGTGCAGTCACAGTTCATTGCATGAAAAAAATATTCACCTCTCATTCAGTTCCATTCCAGCTGCTCTTCATGAGCATAAAATTAGTTTCTGGCAGCGCAACAAATTTGTTTTAATTTAAATCAAAGTTGACCCCTGAATCTGCATTGCTAAACTGCTCTGGTGTGCTGGGGGGGCTGACCCCTCCCTTTCATAAGACTGCAATAGAGGATGGAGATTTATCTTATGTGCATTTTCATTCTCATGGCATGGACATTTTTCTAGATTAAAAATGTGGCAAATAATGCATTTGTAATGTTATGAAGATTATCCATGTAATTCTTTATAGTGCTAATGCAGTTACATTAATCCTTGTTTATACTGTAGCATACCCCTAGTCAGCATGCATCTCACATATCTTCCCATACAGTATTTTCAAAAACAACACTGAATGAAAATAGCATGGTACTGTATACTGTATTATCCTGTCTAGCCCATTTTCACCCCATTCTGGGAAAACACTGGATACTTTTTCAGGTACCTTTGTACCATGGCCGCAGGTCACATTGGAACTGGGCTGTATTCCTATCATTTCAAATAACATAATGATGGAAAGGGGTACATATATACACCTGGTGTTTGCAAGGGGCCTCAGTCAGAGCACAAAACGCAGATCATACCTGACCAGTACTGTAACGGTTTGGGCTTTATGGAACAGGCACTCTGGCCCAGGTGGGGAATGGGGTGAGCCATGAGTTGAGGTCCACGGGCTTTGTGATGAGAGACACAGACATCTCATTCCTAATGAAAGTAGGACACAGAGGAGCTTCTCATGCTGTATCAGCACTGTAAGCTCTGCCACGGTTCAAACTTTCACTCCCGCGCCAAGTGCGAGCCTTTGATGGGACAGCAGCCCACGTTAATCTTGTGCTCTGAGTTGTTCTCCGCTCTGTGGGGGCCGTCTTTGTCATCACTCATCACCAAGCACCAGACCAATGTTCAAAAGCGTAACACGCCTGGAATGCAGAAGACTTGGTGTCTATGCATATGCAGCTTGCGAGCCGTGCTTTTTTCGTGTCTTGCTTTGAACTTCGTTCTGAGAGTTTTCCTAACGTTTGTCCCATGACAATTACCAGTCCACCTGAACTGTGTGATTTCAGACTGGAGTAAACGGAAACACTCAGGGGTGCCACTCCAGCTTTCGGGCCCCATGATAGCATGTCATACTCAGCCCCCAACCCCGACCAATCAGATTATTTTACAAAGTTTTTAGGGCTCCCCTGTCACCCAGTGGCAGTTGGAATCATCTTAACTTTCCTCCACTTTACAGCACCCCTGGAAATACCCAGAGAGAATGGCTTGCAAAACCCATGCAACACTGAAAAAGTAAGACAAAAAAAGGTTAGTCTGGTTTAATGACTTCATTATCGCCCCGCAGTTCAGGAGAAGGTAGGCGTTTCTGGTTCAGTGGGAGGAGAGAGAATGCTGTCTCTGACCGGGTTCCCAACAGCAATGGAAAACAAACATAAAAATCAAGCCTCTACGGCCAAACTTTTCATTGTAATGCAACAATGTCTTTCACATTGATGCTGTCTTTGAAATACTTGCTGGATGCCAGTGGGAGGCTGCCCAAGTCCTGTACATGTGACCCCTGGTGGACTGTAGCCATGATCAAACTGATCAAACAATGCATCATGGAATCACACATATATGATATAATGAAAGCACTGTTTGCCACCATCCTGTCAGTATACTGTCTGGGTTTGAGTTATGCTGCTTTCTGCCCATCTACCCACAAGCTTTAGGGCTTAGTGAAGCATCAGCAAACCTGTATTTTATCATGGCTGGCACCCGTGCAAAATTGGTCTGTGCAGTCACTGCAGCCTTTTCATCCTACAAATAACACAGATTTTGTGCAACGGACATTAGTCTCTATTACATATTTTGTACGGTGTAAAAGGTACCAGTCTGGCAGTAATGTCATTCCTGTTTTAGCTGATCACATAAACATTGTCACCCCTCTTTGGACAGATGTTTTTTTTATCCCATTACACGAGCATACTGATGGAAAACTAAGACAACCCACCTTAGGCTTATTGATTTCAGGGAGGCAAACGAGGGGCATGTGGTAAGACAGGAGTGCTGGCCAATGCTTGGCTGGTATTACGCTAATACCTTATATTATTGCAGACTGGGGTCGGACGCGTAATATGCTGATCGGGGCTAGAGAGTGGTAGTAAATTTTAGGGCGAGGTTTCAGCAGTAAAACTTCTTGCCAGCTAATTTTACCATCGCTGAATAGCGGAACGACAGGCTTCCGGGACATTGCGCATCATTTGCAAGTGTTAGGGAGCTGCTGTCAATTTGTGGAAGAGTCCCGGAACTTCCGGGAGAGGTGGGAGGTCTGACAGACACTTGCGCTCAAGAGGATGCAATGCAAACCTAATGCAAACCTTTAACCACGGCGCCACCTAGCCGTCTTAAACATGCAATGATCATAAGTGCTGGGCAACATGCACAAATAAGCATAATTTGCTTTAATACATATCTGCATCTCCATACATATCTGCACAATCGTTACCTAGCATCAAATATGAATACGTATACTGTATATTTGTAATGTGTGATAAAAAGATTTTCATTACGGGATAGGATGCGTACCGCTTTCTTTCCAGCCTTCTGGTATTCGGACACACATTTCCGGACTATGCGTAATTTAAACCCTGGTACTTGTAGTCTTACATTGGGTCCTAACTGCAGCTTCTCAAAGCGAACGCCTTCGTGGGATACATGGTAGAATTAATATGTTTTATAATCCTAATTTAAAAATCTCCCTGGCACAATATATTTCCAGAAATCAAAATTCACGAGTGCTGACGAAATACTACGTGGGGATTTTGTGCGCCACTCTAGAAGAGAAACTGCAGCGTGTTAACCTTCCACATAATATAAATAATAAATAGCACCATTAAGCTAAAGCGTGCAGCCTGCATTGCATGAGACCTGAGCTATATTTGTGTATGATCTATACACCTTTGTGAGGCTGATTTGATATGGGGTGTTAGACGCCTTATTTTCCATAATTCCTGATCCTTTTGTTTCGTGTGTTACGGTTTGGGGAGGGGTGGGGGGAGTACGGTTTTGCCGCAAGAAGAAATGCGGTATATCCCCGCTAACGTCACGCAGTGTTTTCCCCCTTTCCGGGGGGTTTGTTGTGGGCAGTCAGCTGTTGAACAGGCGGGGCAGATGACGGAGCGGAGGCTGCGCTGACATCGGGCTGGTGGCGGCGGAGGTAAGACGCGCTCCTCTCCGCCCGTTTCACGGGAGATGCCGGCCGATATCCGAGCCGCGCCGCCAGCCGGGGCTTATATTCCTTATATTAGCTCAATATCGCGACTAATGACAAAACATAAATATACACTTTATTCTCCACGTCGGAAAGATCGTTGAAAGGCACGTGAATGTAAGTCCGTAGTTAGAAGCTTGCCACTCCCTTTCGGGAGATGCCCCGGTCACACTTTTTTATTTTCCCATTTCCAAACGCGGTTTTTGTGGGTTTAAATCTCAGTCTGTCTAAAGGCTTGGTGTAGATATTGTTTAATTGGGTGGTTGGCTCGTGTGGCTATCGGGCCAATGACCGATAATTGCAGATGCAAGATAATGGCCACCTTTTTCTGGTCAGTGTAACCTGTAATATATAAAGCATGGGTTATATGATCAAATCCGCGTGTTGTCAAAATCGTTTTAGCTAAACATAGAAAATATATGGGCATATATGTGCGCTATATGTTATGTTACAGTATAGATGAAACGGCCGCAGTGCTGTAGCGTTAATTATCAGCCATATGCAAACCCAATCGGGTCCAGCGTTCCGGAGCTTGATGCTAGCGGTTGGTGTCGAAAACCGTCCACGTGTAATTTGTGCTTTGTGTCTCAACAGCTTTACGAACTAGTTCAGCAACTAGTGCATTCAGTGCTGTCCCAGGGTGGCACAAAATTTGCTGCTTCGGATGGCTAAAGAAAAATAATTATGAACATTTTTATTCATCCATTCATTCATTTAATTATTGATCATAAAATTACATTTATTTTTTAAAGATCCATATCTTGTTTATAGACAGTTATATTTTACAGTAATTATGGCTATGTGGTATGACGCCTTAGTGTTTAATGAACTAGTTTTTTTTATAGTACTGTACATAGATTATTATGTATTGTGTATCGTTTAAGTTGTAGTTGCTCTTCCGTATGAGCGTGCCCCCCTCTCTTTAGCCATCATCGGATGTTTCTTGTTTCGTTTGTTTTTAAAATCACTTTAACCACATGTAATTCAGATAAACGGTAAAATAAGAGTTCAGCAGTTTGCTCGTATAAAAGCATCTTGAGCCATTGAATCCTAGGGGATAAGACCTTTATGTGGTGTTTGGTTCGTTTTCCATGGATCTCACCCCTGTGCAGCTATGCTTTTTAAGGTACATTTCTAAATCAAAGATAATGTTCACAGATGGCACATACTGTAAGAACTCAAACCTATATGTGTGCCATATATCATAGACAATGGCACTCAGCATTGCAGTTTTACCACCTACAATGTATTTTTTTCAATGGGTATCTTTCCCAGCATCTTCCTGTTGTGATTAATACGTAAAATACTGCTTTATAACGTCAGTGTGTTTATTATGTTTGCGTGTAATGGATTCTGTTGGTATACTCCTATAAATTCTTAATATGAAAGTACCACTCAATGATTAGTAGACGTGAACAGACTACTTCTTGCATTCAGATGATTCTTGAGCCTTTTAGCTGTGTGCCGTTTTACTGATACACATATTACAAGCGAAAGGCCTTCCGTAAGTCATTGTTTACATTTATTGATGCTTTTCACGACCATTATGCCATTTCGTCTCGGTTGCCGCCATATTCCGTTTGCTGTACAGGTCAATGAAAGGGTCTGATACCCAAAGCAAAACTGATCATTGTCTTATTTTCAAATCACCTCTTTTGTGCCATCGCTAGCATTTTATATAAGCATGTCCTATGTTTCCCCAGCTGCATATCCATCAAATATTCTTATAAAGAGGCAAAAAATCCAAATTTCTGTTGTCATCATCTTAAATAATCTTACACTAAGACTTACAGTATATCCAACCTGAAGAACCCCAGAGTTAAACCAAAAGAGTTGTATTATTCCCCCCTGTCCAGGGTTGTTCCTGCCTCATTCCCCTTGGTTCTGGGATAGGCTCCAGACCTGTGCGACCCAGTAGGATAAAGGATGGATGGATGGAGTTGTATTATTTCAGTAAATATTAATTATTAAGATGAATGATTCCTTGTTAAAAATGTCAATAACAATAATTATTAATTATTATTATTATTGTATGGAGTAACAGAATGGATTTGTACTAGAGCTTTGTGCTGTCATTTTGATGGCTTTAAAGGGATCATAGCTTGAGCTCTGCTGATGGGAATAAGCTGCCTAGTGGCTTCCCATTACAGCAGAATGAGAGTTTAAGGCGGCAGTGTGCTGCGCAGCCCCCCGTCAGCGCGTAAATGTAACCCCCCTCACTGACAGTCTTCCATCAGTCTGAAGCACGGTGTCGCGGTGCGTTCGCTCAGCATCAGTATCCACTGGGGCTGTGGGCCCCCCTCTGGGATTCTCCGGTGAAGAACATTAACAAATGGAAGGAGCAGGACTCATCTCCCCCACCATTTCCTTAATGGGAGCAGACCTGGTGAGGGGGCGTGGTGTCTGGTTCCAATACCAGGGTTTTGAAATTATGCCCACGTGATGCATGATAATATTTGAAACGGCTGATTCAAAACTGGGGCTAAGAGACGCTCTTTTGCAAATAGTGTCTGCTGTCATTCGATGTCTTATCTTGGCTGTAAGTAAGCCAGTGTTCCTTTAGTCATGTTATTTCTAGATCACGGCAGGGTATCCTCAGAGGTGTTGTAATAATATAGCCTTTAAACCTAGCACTGAGCCTTTAAAAGTATGATGGGGAATTTTAATTTTGGTGTAGTTGATGTAAGTGCTCCTGCCTCCCACCTCTCGGGTTTTGAGTTTGATTCTTGTGGAGCATGTTCTGTCCTTGTGGCTTGCCTCTGGGTGATGTTTTTCAAGGGTCAGAGGGCTCAATTGACTTGGTATTTCTGAATTGCTCTATGTACTAGTGACCTATAATGAAGTTGGTTAAAATCCACAGGTGTGCTGTGATATATTCTCCATGTACCAGATAAGAAGTTCTGGAAAATTAATGAAGTACTGGATCCGACTCCTTTGTAATTTTTTGTATGTTTTTTTTCCATGCAGTTTTCCCACAATCCCGATATGAACCATATGGACTGTGGCACTGATTATTGGTGACGCAGCCAATGCACTTGGACCACATTGTGCAGCTTATAAAAGTAGATCCAATCATTTTATAGCTTATGATAGAAGAGCCAATCATTTTATAGCTTATGAAAGAAGAGCCAATAATTTTATAGCTTACGATCGAAGAGCCAATCATTTTATAGCTTCTCTGCTCCAACACAGGGTATTATTTTGTTTTAGCTCCCAATTCCACTACTGTGTCCTGCTTCATTTAGCAAAAAAGTAAAAGAAATATAAATGAATAAGAATAGTATGAATAGCTCAAGCTACTTGAAATTGTTGCCAACATCAATATTTACTCATCACACAAAGAAGCAATATTCTGAGACTGCACACTTGGAAATGTGATACATTCATTATAAATTTAAATAGCACAGATGTTTGCTTCTGAAATGAGCCCAGAATGAAGATAAAGATTAAAGTGGCATTGAGGTCTGTAAGATGGAAAAGCCGTCTTTGTACATTTCCTAAAACATTCTCACCCTACTCTACATTGTTTGTTAAAAGGTTATAATCATGATCCTCATGTTGATGCCAAAGCTGCCACCCACAGTGGGAATCAAAATGTTTGAAGGAGAAGTTGATGGTGGAGTGGCGAGATGCTGTGGTAACATGAGACCTGAAGTTGTGCCATTTATGGATGGTGGCATTAACATCACTGTTTGCTGTCACTGTTCTGATGAACATTTAACGTCTCCTTTTCAGATCTGTGCATCAGTTCACAGTAGCCATGTTTAGGGGAAGCTGCAGCTCCTCAAACATGCAGGTTGTTGGAGTTATTCCGTATAAATTAATGGGAAAACTGTAAATTAACTAAATTCTATCAGTCAGACTGGTTGATTGGGCCTGTTTGGGAAGAAGTTCTCAGGGGATGGGAGCTCAGAGGAGTCTAGGAGGAGATAAGACCTGAGGAGGAGTAAAAGAGTTTAGGAGATACAAAGAGAGGAGCTGAGAGAGGGACAGGAAGAATTGAGGAAATGTAAGGAGAGAGAGGAGGAGTAACGGAGTAAGGGAGATATACCGAGAGGAGCTGAGAGAGGGACAGGAAGAATTGAGGAAATGTAAGGAGAGAGAGGAGGAGTAACGGAGTAAGGGAGATATACCGAGAGGAGCTGAGAGAGGGACAGGAAGAGCTGAGGGGACATGCAATGCAGAGAGAGAAGGAGTAAAGGAGTCATGGTGATAGACAAGGAGGAGCTGAAGGAGGACAGGAAGAGAAGACATGAGGAGATAGAGAGGATGTAAAAGAGGGATAGGAAGAGGAGAAATAAGGAGAGAAAGGAGGAATAAAGGAGCTTCAAAATGATGAGGAGAGAAAGAGGATCTAATAGAAAAGAGTCCAGCGGAGCTTGCAAGAACTTCAGGGGACGAAGAAAAGGCCAAGAGCTGTCATATTCCATCATCTGTGCTGCCCCTTGGTTCATTTCTGTGAAAAAACAGTAATTGTTAGACTGTTTTGACCAGTGGAAAAACCTTGAGAGGCAATTAAACAAAGGTGTATTACAGTCAGTTACATGTGGCGTCGACAACGGAAATTGAGGGCGGAGCATATTCTTTACTCCGACTTCAGCCTCATTAAAACCGCTAAAGTTAGCCTCAGAGTGCTGATATACCTCTGTGGTCTTTACATTGCAAACCAAGGGCACACCTCCATTTATCTAGGGCTGGGTGGCATGTCTGTGGCTGAAAGAGTCAATGCCACGGCCAGGCTGGAATAGGCTGCTGTCATCAAGACTCGCTGAAGCTGCCAATTGGCAGGGGTGAGAACCCACAGTTGGGTTTGTCAGCTGTCCCTTATTCAGCCTGGGCTGCAGGGGTTGACATGTCTAGTCAGTGACAGGAGTAGTGTTTATTACAGTAAACTCACAGTAAATATACATTATTGTGCAAAGGTCTTGTCAAGGAAAATGTTTAAAGCTATTTGTCTGGGTGGTATGTGCAAATTTGCTTAGAAAGAAAACAGATTTTACATTAGAATATTTGCAAATGAAAAGTAACACAATAAAAGTCTTATCTCTTTGTTTCTTCAAAAGTTTTTCCGAAAAGTGATATTTTTTTTGATGGCTAGATGAACACCGCTTCAGTTCCGAAACCTCTCCTCTGGGGGACCCCACCCATTCCGTGCATTTGTTAAATGTCACCATTAGCTCTCTCAGTGAACCTGATTACTGAAATAATTTGACGAGGGACTGATTCGCCTAATATGTTATGCTAGCAGTCAAGTCAAGAAATACACAAGTATATTGGACGGTTCCTGCAAACACTGGGTTGACTTTCCAAGGTGCAATGCTTAAGCTAACACATTTAGACGTAACATCACAAAATTTTACAATTGTTTTACAATGATTTTCTTTTCTGAGTACATGACTGCATGTCTGTGCTTGTGGAGCCGTATAAGAAGACAGTTCATTTGCATATCTTATTTAAAGCTGGAAATAAGTACATGGCATGTGCTCTGACAGTAAAATGTGTGACTTTTTGAGAAATGCTGCTACACAGTAACACTGGCACACTGGCCCTTTTATATATTGCAGTTAGTAAAGCGCATGTGTTCTGTCTTATTGCCCCAGTAAATAGCTACAGTAATGTGTGACAGCATGGTCCAGTTTTTCTTTAAACTAGGAAACATGTCAGCCAACTGTATGCTGCATTATTGAGTTGTTTACTATTTTTCCATTGCCATGTGTCAGACTATAAAAGAACAGTCGCACATGTCCTTTAGGCTGACGCACTGCTTGATGTTAGTGCTCTGTTTGTATGTAAATCATGACCAAAGGCGCTGGGGTTTGTTTGTTTGCAGGGTGGCGGGAGAGGAATGTGTGATGAAGTGTCGTCTTGCTGAGCACGTACTGACACACAGAGCCAGCCAAGGAGTCCCGCCCTGCTATGTCCCCCGGCCGGGCCTGCCCGCGTGCTGAATGCCCCTTTACGCATCACATGACCCACAGCCTGTGAGCTCCTCTTGGAACAGACCACGCCCACCCCCCACTCCACCTCCTCGGAACGATCCATCTCCTCCCACCGCCCATCGCCTGGGTGCCCGTCCAGTTCAGCGGTCTCTCTGCGGGACCATGAAGAGGCCCAAGCAGCGACAGCACTTCAGTTTCCTGCGCTTCTTCGGACGCAAGGCGCAGGCCGAGGCCCGGACCGAGGATGCTGGAGCTGCAGACGGCCAGGAGGAAATCGCAATCACACTGACTCCCAGCGAGGGCACAGAGCAGGTAGAGCACGATCCACATATCACAGCTCCCACACACGTTGTTAGTTACCCTGGGTAGGAATTGAGTTGTACTTCAATGGTACCCCCGCACCAGCAATCTCTTAGGCATTGATTTGGTCTCTTTGGCTGACTGTTTCATTTGGCTGTTTAGCCTGTATGTTTTTGTCTGTAGATTTCATATGTATGTTTTGTCTAGAGGATTGATCTATATGTCTTCTTGTAGATTTCATCTGTGTATTTTTGTTTGGAGGTTTCTCCTATGTATTTTTGTCTAGAGTTTCCGTCTGTATGTTTTTGTCTGGAGGTTTCATCTGTATGTTTTTGTCTAGAGATTTCATCTGTATGTTTTGCCTGTAGATGTCATCTGTGTGTTTGTCTAGAGATTTAATCTGTATGTTTTTGTCTATAGGATTCATCTATGTTTTTGTCAAGAGATTTCATCTGTGTGTTTTCATCTAGCTAAAACTGGGTAATATTCTAAAGCCTGAAACCCTTGTTAGCGACGGCCAAGCACTCTTGCATTTTGGGGAGGTGTCTGTGATTCGATTGGCATCCCTGACATTCCTGCATGTCTCAGCAGGGGTGACCCAGACTGATTACAGACTGCAGCAGTCATTCCAGCCTGACAATAAGCCAGATGAACTGTGGTAGCCGAGCATGGCGATTTGTGAGTGAATAGATGGAGAATTTGTTCACTTGCTTGTGGCTTTGTTGTCTGCATGGTGTGTGATAGCTGCCATAAAATTGAATAGGACTTAGATGAAGCTAGATTTTAAGCACACGTGACCCCTAATTTAATGTGAATTTTTTTTGCATATTCCTTTTACCTTCTGTAAAACAGTATGGGATGTGTTTGATTTAAGTTGCCTTTCACGGAGCTTGTGTTTATTGAACTAGTGTTTAGCATCTTTTCATACTTATTGCCAAGTGATAGAACACGTAAGCAGTACCTTCCAAATATAATTGAGTAATTAATAACTAGTCGTGGGCGAGCGTTTGGGTGGTAGCTGGGGAAACTGTGGCTCACGTGATTCCTGCTTCTCCCAAATGAACTTGGAGGTTGTGAAGAATCGATGTGTAGAGAGTTGATCAGCACATTATGTAGAAATGGATGGACTGGGAGCTATACCCTGAGCTTTGCAGTCATTAAAGATGACCTTGGTTATTTATGAGAGGCGTGGTGGTTCATTGAGGAGCACTGTTGCATTGCAGTTCCAGAATTGGGTGGGGGGGGGGTGTTAAACTCTTTTTCAGCTTCCTGTTCCTCCTATGGGACGCTGTTTGGCATTAGTGTGCGCCCTGTGAAGGTCTGGCCTCCCTCCCAGGGTGTACCCCTGATTTCTGCCTCATGTTGTCTGATGTAGACCTCTCTCCAGTTCTGACCAGAATTGTGTTTGGGAGATGGAAGGCTTATTACTTGCTGTCGAGTTGATGTCAGCTCCCAGCGATCATAAAAATGGCCTTCCTGAGAAACATTCTGTCCACATCAACAGGCTTCTCTCTGGCATATTCATTGTTTTGCTCTTTCAGTCCATCTGTCTTACTTGTTGATTGGTTTTTCTCAAAGAATACAAATTCAGGTCCAGAAAGGACGGCCAACAAGTTGAGTATAAAGAGACACATTCACAGAGTGCTCAACTGGTCGCTTGAAACAAAATCTTGGTCTGGATCTGTACTTTTGTACCTGAACGTTCTACCTATGGTTGTTCTGTACCTCATTATTCACATTTTCTAAGCATTACTGTCTCTTCCAGTACATTTGGTCTTTTCATAACGTGCCCAAAAAGAGAGAGGAATGAATAGGAATCCAGTCCGCGATCCAATATTTTGGGTGGCTCTTTGTTTTATTAACTCAAGCAACAGATATCCTAGCTGTTAATTAGGATTTGCCCAAAGACCTAAATGAGGTCATTAATGCCATAGCTTGAAATCAGTCCTGCCCTTAAGATGTACCCATGACCCCACCGTATTGTGGAGAGGCACCCTTGCCAGCTGGATGAAGGGAGAGCGCAGATGGTGAAGCCGGTTGTGAACTCTCCCTCAGGAGCGGAGCGATGCCGAAGGAGGAGAGGCAGTCGCGGCGGGAGGTGAGGAAGAGGAAGGCCCGGAGCAGAGCAACGGCGAAGGCGACGGCAGTTCAATGAGGGTCCTCTCCTCTTCCACCTCCAGCCAGGAGCAGCCCCTGGACAGCCTGGAGTGTCCGCTGTGCCTTCTCGTCCAGCCTCGCGGCCGCTTCCCGCGCCTTTCCGCCTGCCCTCACCGCTGCTGCCTGGACTGCCTGCGCCAGTACCTGCGTGTAGAGATCTCCGAGAGCCGCGTGCGTGTGGCCTGCCCGCAGTGCCCCGAGCTGCTGGCTCCGCCGGACATCCACGCCATCCTGGACGACCCTGCCCTGCTGGAGCGATTCCAGGAGTACCAGCTCCGCCGTTTCCTGGCCGCTGATCCTGATACACGCTGGTGTCCGGCGCCAGATTGCAGGTTGGTCCATCAGGAGAGGCAGCCTGGGTTATCCCTGACAGAATTCCAACGTCGAGGTTGATATCTGCTCTGTCTGAACTGCAACTCAAATTCCATCCTTGTGAAGCATTGATGCTTGCAGTCAGAGCTTACACTATATAGCTCTAAACTCAGCTGTGTCTTTAAGCGAGGATATTCAGGCGATCTCTGGCACTGCCCTGCATCTTTGTGCTCTCACTCGTCTTGACTGCCCGGTGGCAAACACAATGGTGCCTTGTGCTCCCCCGGGCCTCTCGGGGTCGTATTTCCGTGCCGGTGTCTGGTGGCAACATTACTTGGATTCTGTTTCTGCGTGAAAGCGGAGATTGTCGTTTTCCTGTCAGCGCAGTGGGATCGCGTGTCTGTGCGGCAAGGCTGGTCTTCTGTCATCTCCTGCTTCCGAGCTGTGCACAAATTCCACGTCAGCTTTTATCGATGGCAGTTTAGTTATTAGAAAATAGTGGAGGTACATTGCTGGCGGTGCTGTCCTGCCTTGCTGCTGATTTTCATTCATATGTGTTTCAAGGCCCGAGATGCCAGATAGCGAAACATTTTAGAATTATCATTAAATATTGAGCAGGTTTGTTATATTATTATGGCCCGTTGTCTGTGACCAGGAAGTTTGGTGATACACAAAGATAAATTTGCGAGCTGTAAATCTCTGCATTGGTGGAGGCTAGCATGTGTCATGCTAGCAATGCTACGAGCTCGCTGTCTGTTGACCAGGCATTGCCACACCTCGCCCTCAGCTATGCGGTGATCGCCTATGGCTGTGCCGAATGCCCCAGGCTTCGCTGTGGTCGGGAAGGCTGCGACACCGAGTTCTGCTACCACTGTCGGCAGCTGTGGCACCCAGACCAAACTTGCGACCAGGCCCGGCGCCAGCGCTCCCGTCACGCCTCCAGCAACAACGATGCTTCCACTCTGTTCGTCTTTAATGAGGAGCCATGTGGCGGTACGACCTCCGGAAAGTTCCCGGTCACACAGGGCCTCCCAAAAAAGTTTCCTAGGATAACCTCTCCCTCTCTCTCTCATCTTTCAGAAAGAGCATGACAACTGTTGTCACACCTTGAGGCCTCTTAGAAAGTGGTTTCTCACCCACAGTTAGCTGTCACGTATATATTTGTTATATTATTTTTATTTAGTTGCAAAACAAGTTTCACGTTAGCAGTGACATTAGTGTTAGCATTATTTTGTCACAATATTGCCTTATTTTTGTTAATCATTAAGGGAAACTGTCTTGTTAATTTTCTCCTATTTCCTGTTTATTGTCATGTAGAGCAGCGGTTCCCAACAGGGGGGTCCCGACCCACAAGGGGGCCTCAGTGAGCTCTGTGGGGAATCGCGTCATATTTTAAATTTTTTTTAGCAGTGGGCAATCAGGAGAACGACCATGTTGCCTTAGTTAATTTTATCCCCTGGCTGACCAAAAAATTGACAAATTTGTAATTCGTCCTCCACAAAAAAGACAGAGTCTATATCTAGATATAGTAATAAACACACCGTTTGTTTTTTTGTCATCCTTACTGCAAACTTATATGAGCGATAATATCATTAAATGTAGAGGGGGGCCTTACAATATTTTCCGGGGGAAAAGGGGGTCTCAAGCAAAAAAAGGTTGGGAACCACTGGCGTAGAGCAATAGCTATGGATGCCTTATAAAATACTATCACATTTTAGCCATTCCACCGTTTCCTTCTTGATGAGAACCACACAAGTGTTCTGTATTTTCTGCTGTTTAAAGGTGAGATTTCTGACCTTTTCCAGCAGTTCTCTGGTTAGATCAGTAAGCGGCTCGTGGGAGAACTTGCATTTATCTCCCTGGTAGCACTTTGCCCCTGTGTGGAAGAACTTGCATGGATATTCATGTGAATTTATGGGTCAAGGAGAAAACTCATATTAGTTTGAATACAAGTACATCAGATATCAAAAACAGCAAATGAAGTTATGACATTTCTGTATGATGCATGCTTGCTGTAATGCAGGATTCCTTTCAAAATAATGAACAACCACCAATCTATTTTTTCGAATTATTTCTACGGTACTGTGTGGCAGTGAAACCAACCCAGGAAGCACTGGGCAAGAGCTAAGGGACAAGATGCCAGCGTCAATAATGCCGATCATCTTCGATTTAGGCTTTTGTCTCCCTCTCAAACAACAGGCATGTGTAAAACGCAATCAGTGATTGAGGGGGGATGCCCTTGTATACTTACGGCAACTTAACTCCTAAATTCATACAAAAAAACATCCAATTCAACAAATCCGTAACATCAAGGTCACCCTAGCAAAGAACCAGCTTTATTATTTAATTGCTAAAGTATCATGAACTTCAAAAAGGAATGACATTTCTAGCATGGTGCAAGAAGCCAGCCATCACGTTGCAGCAGAGGCTGCATGCAGGATATTGTGCATGTAACTGCACTTCTCCCCCTTGCTGCAGTAGCCCTGGAGGTAGAACTTGCACAGCTCCTTCTTCTTGTCCGGAATGACGAGTTCATGCTCAAACTTGCACTGATCGCCCTGTGGAGACCCAAGGGACAATGGAAGGTGACTACCAGCTCATGGCAGTGTGAGAGTGAGTGGTCTCTCTTCCTCTCACTGGTTTCCTCCACCTTCCTGGAGCTCAGAGACAACCAAATATATTTAAAAGGGTAACTGGCCATAGGTCCAGATCCCAATATGAATTTTAGATTTATCAGCAATGAATGAATTCCAAAAAAGAAAACTGCATTCAAAAATTTATGATAGTGATTTTCTAAAAGTATTCAATGGTGCTGGTCCCAGTTCTAGAATTTCTGCCAGTACTGAACTGCGCAGTTCTGGTTTACATAGTTTGATTCACAACTGTTTAACAAAAACTAAATTACAATTAAAAACAATTTAAATATACAAGATATTTAAAAATATTTATGTTCCAATAATACACTGACTTCACTGCAGTGAAGTTATACTAAAAATGACTTGAACAGGAGCCTCTTCCACATAAACAGTTCAAACGGCTGGTCTAGACCAAGTACCGCCCACCTGCTGCTCTCCTGGCCTGCTTACCTTTATGCATCTTCCTTCCAGGAAGTACTTGCAGATGTATCTACCGTTGTGTTCGACTGTGTGCTGATTGATGAACTCCTGCGTCATGATTGGACGCTTCTTCTGAAAGCTTGGGGGCCCCTTTGCAGGAGAACAGAGAAACAAAATGGCCGACAATGAGTAAGAAAACCACTATGTAGGTCACCTCTAGCTGGCCATGCGCTCACTCATAAGTTCGTAATTTGCTTGGATGCTATTCTATATTTGTTAGCCATAGCTGGCCATAAGCTTGCCTGTAATTGTCACGGCTGCTCACCTCCTTCATGCAGTCTCCCCCCTGGTCGCCCCCCCGGCCCCGGCCGCGCCCCCAGTTCTTGCCCTTCAGCTTCTTGTTCTTGTTGGGTATTCCCCGTCCCCGTCCGATTCCACCCCGACCCCTCCCCTTCGGTCCAGGATCTGCAGCCACGCATTAAATTCAGGGAAATCCAGCTCAAATACAGCTCGAGAGAAGCTGGCAGAACGCTGCTTTAAGATGGACACAGCAAATTCATCAAACGTGTTATGTTACTACAACGCAAGTGTGAGACCCTGAATTTTTTTATATAGGCGCAGCTGAACCAAACAACCTCATTAGTATTCTGCAAGACAAATGACCCGTGTTGGAATAACAGGGTTCAGAAAACTTTTGGTGTAGCAGGGATGGGGAACCTGATCCGTGGAAAACCGCTGTTGGTCCGGGTTTTTGGGATGACCTCTGAAACAGCCAATAATACAGCAGTGGTTCTCAACTCCAGTCCTGAGGATCTACTGTGATTGGCTGATTGAGAGGCCGTCCCAAAAACCGCACCCACCTTGGCTGCCCATGGGTTAGGTTCCCCACCCCTGCTCGATAGCTCTGTTAGCTGCTTCAGTTTTAGAAGGAAAGTGTTTCAGAGACCTGGACTGGACGTCATCCCTAGCATATATTACATAGAGCCCTGTGACAAAATAGAGAGAGAGAGATGACACCATAAGCAGCGGAGATTCGCTCACATTGCTGCTTCAGCACTCCCTTCATGCTGCTCCTCTTCATCTGCTCCTTGGGAGGGCAGCCTTTACCCTGACCGGCCGCCAAGACCTCCTTGCCTGGCCGGTAGTGGCACGGCTCGTTGGAATAGCCGTCGTCCTCCCCGTCGTATTCATATTTCTCCTCACTGTAGTCGCTGAACTTGTCATAGTCGCTGTTTTTATGCCTCTGCATCTTGGAGTGGCTTCCACTGGACTGCCCGTGCTAAAAACATTCATCAAAACCCAAACATCAAAGATGCATGAAAGCAGATAACAGCAGGGGTGCTTAATCCATGCCAGACTCTGAAGCTGTTCCCTCATATTAAGGTGTAAAATCTAACCCTAATAGTACAGATAAAGAGGAGGTGAGGCTCTGACTGCAGTAGTTCAGTTCACTTCCTCACTAATTATGCCACAGTGCCTACAGTTACTCCTGCAGTCCGTGTGTTTTGAAGCCTTACACTCTGGGAAAAGCAGCATTTCAAGGTAATACAGCATTGAAGCAGCAGCTTTTCTACTTTCACAAAGACACAAGACAACCACATAAAACAGCGGCACGTTTCTCTGTTTTCAAAGTTGGCCCAATGACACGTATGATGTACATATGATATATGTAACTGATCCTAGGTCGGCGATTGCAGGGCAACTCATTACTGCCCTGCCTGGGTGTGTTGTCACAGACGCAGAATAACACCAAACTTATTGTTGGCCACTGTTACTTACTGTTCTTGACGTGTCTGCTTTCTCATTCAGGTATCAATGTTCAGCTTCACTGACAAATGAATGAATGGAGCAAACTATAGCACTGACCTGACCATCGTAGTCACGGTAAGAGCTTGAGGACTTTTTGCTCTTGGATCTCTCCGGGCGCTCGTTCTCCGAGTCATAGCTGTCGGAAGTGTCTGAGCTGGAGGGGGAGTGATGCTGTGGCCAAAAAAGTGGGGGAAAGATGGTGAAAACATTACATGGAGGAGTACCAGGACAAGGCTCAGCACCCCAAACATTACATGGAGGAGTACCAGGACAAGGCTCAGCACCCCAAACATTACATGGAGGAGTACCAGGACAAGGCTCA
>JABFDZ020000043.1:14775039-14789059 GCA_019775955.2 Pollimyrus isidori
ATGCCTGAGATTCTGAGCCTGTCTGTGGAAGGACAGGCCCTGGATTGGATGTCAGGCCCATCCCCCCCCCCACACACCCACCTTATTTGCATACTGACACCACAGAGAGTCCCTGACTTTCCAGAACTGGTATTACTGCTTTGTTTCTTTGATCAATTGATGTTTTTATTCAGAGTGGCTTGCAGTTCTACCAGCTGATGCCTATCAGTCCATCCATCTTCAAACCACTGATCCAGCACAGGGTCACAGAGAGCCTATCCCAGGAAGCACAGGGCTCAAGGCTGGGGGACACCTTGGGCAGGATGACTGTTCATTGCAAATATGTTCATTATATATTTGGCAGAAATATACCGATGACCCTTCTGGAAATCTTCCGGTTACGTGCCCATCTCCTTGACCGCCATATTACCTGACATTCAGAAGGAAATGCACACCAAAGGGAACTTGACTATGTGTCTAAATGTAATGATAATTTAAAAGAGCATAAATATATTTCTGACCATCATGAAGAATGCTATTGTGTTTTTATTTGAAATCGAGCTGGTCTTACATGCCCAGTCACTGGTCCAACACCTTAAAACACCTAAGAGTCAAACTCTTTGCACAAACCCTGAGTGAAGTGAGCAACACACTGCAGCACAGCTTTGAGTGGCTCTTTCTTCCCCACGAGTCTGTACTCTGTAAAACATCAAGTCTATTGATTTCCTGGGGTGGCAGCCAGACTGTGTGATTGTGTATGCATGGAGAGCCAATACTCATCATGAAATGATTGTGACTACACATATGATTAAGCTCCAATAACAAACCTAGACTGAATTCAAAAACTTAATTAGTAAGTGTAATAGAAATAGAAAATTAGCTTTCAGAATGAGCAGTTAGAAGAGGGATAAAACTGATATTATATAGTAGTTATAGATAGCATGAAATGGATGGATGGATGGAACCAAAATTATCAGCATAAACTTTGATATTATCGCTTATTGACCACAGTTTTCAGTGTAACTGTAACACATGACTCTGTGTACGACTGTAAATGAAATGAAACCTGGTCTTTAACATGCTTTTTGGCATTTTTCAAATTGTGTAATAATTACAAACACTCAGATAATCACACTGGAAAGGTCATCTTGTATTCTACATTCTGGGGCAGGTTTGTTGTTTTGGAGCTACAAAAAGTCACCTTATGCCCCCTACCCCTTGTCAGATGTATCAAAATCTTAGTAAATAAGTAGCGAGTAGAGTTTGGGGATCGTAGCTACTTAGCTGGTTAGTAGAATATGTTGCTTCATCATCTCCAAAATAAAGAACGCATTTGTTAAATATTAGTCTGGAGCTCACAAACCTTGGAGGCCCCACACAAACACATGCTTGGAGAGGCGATAAAAAGCGCCACTGACTATATTGGATCTATTGATGTACAAACTACTTCTCCTATCCATGCTTACAGTGAGTGTGGAGGCTGTCCCAGCAAGCATTATGGATACAAGGCATGGGTGAGCTACCAGTCGCCATTGTGCACATAATCATACACTAGGGACCTCAATTTATTTAAACCAGTGTTTCCCAACTGGGTCATTAGGGACCCCCAGACAGAAGGAACAGAAATGTGGACTGTCTGGCGGTCCCCAAGGATCGGTTTGGAAAACATTGACCTAGACATGATTTCAGGCTGCATGAGGAAACGCACACAAATGCAGAGAGAAAATGCAATAATCACACACAGCCAGAAATTTCGGTCTGAAAAACCAGGAGGCTACAGTGTTAACCAGTGAGCCACATCTATCATATAGTTTGCTGAATGAAAAAATAAAAGGTATGAATAGTCAAAAGTTACTCATATATTAAAATGTCATATTTATAAACGGAACATTTCTACTTCAACTCATAAGTAAAATAACTACTTGTGTGAATCTAGAATAATAGTCTCATATGTGTTCCAATTCATTATGCACAAACCAAGGCAGTCAGATTTTCATTTTTGAGTTATTTAAAGACGTCTTCGTTCCTAAAGCTTAATTATTCCACCTATTGAATCATATGAAAAGGTCTTTAAATATAATACCATGTATTATCTAGAACCCATAGGGGCGAAGAATAGTATGTAGGTCGAGTAATATGTTATGGTGATTGTTGTAGTGATATTAACGGTAGAATTTAATTAGGCCTACTAGGAGAAACATCAAAAGTCTCCGACTACCCCTTGGACCCTAACCATGAATAGTAATTAGAAGGTTGGCGATCATAGACCTCTTTATGCCACATATTTTTTATTCACGTATCACTTAACAACAAGTGCCTGCATTATTATACTCAATTTAAAATGTTTTGCTGTCGTAAAATCGTCATTATATGATTAACTACGTCACGGCACGGATCAAGATGTGATTGGAGCAGCTGGTGCCCCCGGAGCCGGGCACTCCCATTCCGAAAGGAAATGGTTAAGGCTGACTCCCGCACCTCATTTTTTATGGGAACCGTATTAGGGGCAGATAGCGAGTGTTTCACCCCAGCGTCGGCTGCGCTGCACGGCGCATCAGTCACACTTGACGGGCGATTCAGAGGCGCCTCTCCCACCTGGCGGCCATCCCACCATGGATGTTCTTAAATCGGCCGGAAGAGCGATCATCAAGAGCCCCGGGGTGCCGCGGCACACATGGGGAACCTCCAAGCACGAAAGTGAGTCATACATTTTTATTTTCCCCCAAATATGTTTTAATCAGTAACGGTATATTTACTGCCGCTGAAGATGTAAAACGACGAAGATGGGCTCGTTTATGCCTCTCTATTAATGCCTTGAAATTTATTTTTTTCCATTACGTTAAATAGTGACGTTAGTTCTAATGTCAAGAATCGTGCGCTTATTTGTCTTAGTTTGAGTGTTTTGAAAGCAAAAGCCTCAGAAGAGGCACATTTGCGGTGTGAAATCGACTTACCCCGTATTTCTCAAATTCCTGGGTCCTAAAGAGAATCAATTTAATGTCGTTCAACAAGCGAATGTCAATGAAATTGAATAAGTACAGTAATATTCAAGGTCTTTTATTAGACACCTTTTTATCACGCAACACAGATTATACAATATTTAATTTAAGTGCCGTTTTAACACGTAGCTGTCATTGTAAAGTTTGAAATTATGTTTTTTCTTCTCATATAATAACGCAGTTTTCCCACACAGTTTTTAAACTTGAATTGAATTGCACTACATAGGCAACCACTCAACTCCCAGTTAGTCTATATCACTAAAGCATCCAGTTTACAAAGCACGTGTGCGCTGAATATTTCCCCCTGTTTTACTGTGCTTCATAAGCAAAGGAAAAATATTTTTCAAGCCCTTTTAAATTCTAGCCAACTACGAGACGGTAGCTTGTGTTTAACTTTGGTAAGAAATTCAGGTGAATAGATGCAACATTATTCTTTCGTTTTTTCTATCTATCTATCTATCTATCTATCTATCTATCTATCTATCTATCTATCTATTCTGAAAATATTGGACGATATCTGAGTATATATTGGTTGTAAATATCTTTTTTTTATTGCTATCAGAATATCAATATTTGTTGAATATAAATTGAATAACCGGGAAATTCCTGATGATAACGCCACTAATGCGACTATAAAATCTAATTTCCCAAGAAGAGAGAAATCATATAGGCCTATATTCTGCCATGTAACTTTGTTTATGTATTATTCTTCCGAATTGTCCGATGGAACCTTTAACGTTTATATTAAAGGGAAAACCTGTGCCGTAGTTTGCCTTTTTTATACCATGGTCAAGTTCCCTTTTTCCCCACAGATAATCGCTGGTTATCAGAGTGGCGGAATGAGATTTCTGTGGGATTAACGCGTAATGTTAACCTGAATTACGCACAGAATTATGGACCCAGTAGATGAATAGACGGCAGCCAGGCCGAGTGTACAGTACAGGCTGCTTTTCTCCCTGATAGGTTACTGAGCCAACTGGACTAAGTGCCCGGATTTACAGCCTAAACTTCAGTTATATTTTTAACGCAAATAACCACAATTTACATATGGTAATGGGAATCGGTCAGCTGTACTCTTGTACCTATAGCGTTATATTATATTACTTAGAGGGTCGGCACATTTTTAGCACCTATTTCAGTTAATTTATGAATATTTCTTTATATTCTACTTATTTAAAAAATGAATTTTGCAATACTCTGTAAAATAAGAGTTTACACCTACGTTTTTTTCACAGGTGCATTTGGAACTGCAACATGTCCAGTTTTAACAAGTAGCGTGTCACCCTTGTCCAGACTGTAGGTTTCTGTTAGCTTGTTCTTGCAAAGAATGCAGGAATAGAATTGAAATGGGATGTCAGCTCTTTTGGGCGAACCTCATCTGTGTATATAGACATGCACACACTCATACACACATGCACGGTACTTGAAAAACATCATTATGCTTCAAGGGGGTGTTTCCACAAGCTTGGTTTATGGGGAGGCATTTTACCCAAAGGCACCTATACATGGTTAGGGAGAGAAGTACACATACCAGAGCACGCAGACAGAGAGACACAGACATGCAGACAGAGACACAGAAACAAACACAGACAAGCAGACAGAGGCACACACAGTCAGGCAGACACACACAAACAGGCAGACACATACAGAAACACAGACAGGCAGAAACACACGCAGACAGACAGACACAGGTACGCAGACAGGCAGATATCGATACACACACACAAATAGGCAGATACAAAAACACACATAGACAGGCAGACAGAAGCATACATAGGCAGAGACACACATGGGCAGGGAGACGAAACAGATTCACATGCACACAGAAATAAACACGCACACAGAATTTGCTAGTGAAGCAGGCCTGGGGGGATGGTCCATTCTCTGCCTTTCTGTCTTGGGAGTGTGTCCATGCATGACCGGGGTGTGACCCTAATATTATGGCTTAAAAAGAGGTGATGAAACTCATACAACAGGTTGTGTAACAATGGCAAATTACCCATGTGACATAAGCATTTCTGCTTCAGCTCCTGCTAGCTCTGCCGCTGTTTCGTGAAGCCTAGTGGTTCAATTTGATGAATCCATCCATCTGTCCATGTTTCATCCCCTTGTATCCTGTGTTACCTGGGAGAGTCTCCATCCCTCCAACCCCAAAATCCTGCACTTTCAATAAAAGTATCAAATCCTACATTTGGAACTACAATACAAGCAAATATATAAAAAAATATCAAATTTAAATATTTAATTAGAAAAATGTATTGATTTAATTACCAACAATCACTACAATATAACCAGGAATCACTTTTTTGTTGTGTGTAGCTCTCAATAAAATAGCATTTCCTTAAAATATATGTTAATCTATGTGCAGATGACAGCCTGTATGTAGGACTAATTATAGGGATATATAACAAATGCTTGTTCTTGTGATAATAGTGGATGATTGATGGATTATGCTTAATAGCTTATAAAATGATCCTTTTACAGAGATGCTCATTGATTGGCCAAACATGGCACTCCTAATTAAAATGTAATTTATTAAATATTTTACTCATTGTCAGATGGACTTCTTAGGGTTTAGTGTTAGTGGGCTTTTGTGGCGTTAGTGCTGATCCTGCCGATATCCTGAGCACCTGATACTGCCAGTGGTGAGCTCCCTATACTTTGACCTGGCGGTTCACGATACCCTAAGCTCCCTGTACTCTGAGCCAGCTGCTCTCCATATCCTGAGCTCCCCATGTCCTGAGCCAGCGGCTCATGATACCCCAAGCTCCCCATACTTTGAGTGGGTGGCTCTCAATACCCCGGGCTCCTCATACCCCGAGTGGACGGCTCACCATACCCCGGGCTCCTCATACCCCGAGTGGGCGGCTCACCATACCCTGAGCTCCTCATACCCTGAGGAGGCAGCTCTCGATACCCCGAGCTTCTCATACCCTGAGCCAGTGGCGGTTCTAGACCAAAATCACCAGGGGGGCCGAGGTGGGGCCAGTGTGTTTTTAAGGGGGGCACATTTATAACCATAGATAATGGCAACACGGGTCATTAGTTTATTTTTTACGTTTTATTCTATATTTACAGTTATGTTTTACATAAAACACGTCGCGTAGGCTACTTGCGTCAGTTCCGATTTTCAAACGAGCGCATGTCGCGGTTACAAATTAATAATTTAAATCATTGGCTGATCGGTGCAGGGGCCATAACAGGGGCCAAGAGCAATTCTACAGGGGCCCTGGCCCACCCCGGCCCCCGTCTAGAACCGCCAATGCCCTGAGCGAGTGGCTCTCAATACCCCATGCTCCCCTTACCCCAAGCCGATGACTCGAGATACCATGAGTTGGCAGCTCTCAATACCCCGAGCTCCTCATACCCCACGCCAGAGGCTCACAATGGACCCCAGACAGATCCAGCGATCACTGTCTATATCGCCATCGTGGCTGTGCAGGTAAAGGTTTTTCCTCTCAGGCTGGAACGATACTTGAGGCAGGAAGAATGAAATGTCCAAAAATTCTATATTTGGATTTGTACTTGGTTCATACCATTCCTGCACCATCACAACTCTAAACTCATTGCTGTATCAGAAACATCGAATGCAGGAAGGCCCAGTTTTGCTATTACTTTATTAGACTAAGCAGGAGGGTCACAAATGCTTTAGACACCCAAAGGGATCCATGACATCTTTTGTTTATTGCTGACACATCCTGGAGAAGGTCATGCTCTTATGTGGCATCATCTAGGCCGTGCCCCAGCCCCTTGAGGGAGTACGTGTCTAGATCACCCTTCTCTTTTTTTCAGTGGACATTTTGGTTTGGCATGGGAACCCATGGCAGATGCCTGTAGAGACAGTGATGCCACATGAACATACTGTTGAAACTGGACCCAGCTTGCAAAGGTCGAGAGATCTGCTCCAAGCATTTTTATGCTGTCCCAGATAAAGACCCTAATTATCCAGTACATCTTAGCCTTTGTTGAGCCTTGGACTGTTTTGTTTTTTTTTTTTTTTTTTTTTTAAATCTATCATATGGTGTCTCTAATACTCCAGATATCAAATGAGTAAAGCTGTGTGTTATCATGTGACCAAAATGTTAAGTGAAATTAAATAGCTATCGTCAGCATTAAGGTTGTGTTAGGGATATTATTTATAATTACGTAAATGGGATATATTATCCTTAAAGGGGATTGATGCATTTCATAGCAGTTTCTGGAAAAACTCTAACATATAATTTGCGGCTTTACACTGGGGTCAGTTTACGAAGCTGAACTGTTACAATAAAACCACATAAAATATCTAGTAGTAAGTATGCATACTATTCAAGAAAGTAATGTTACTTAATGTGTCAAAATTTGAATTAAATTCTCTTAAATATGTGGCATACAGAAGCGGTTTGATTGGTTTCGTATGGCTTGCATGTCTTAAAATGGCTTTCTAACCCACAACCCACAAATAAAAATTTAAGGTACATACCGTTTCACTTTTCATTAACACACATTTTTTTTTTTTGCTCCCTCTAAAACGTCTCTTAATTGCCTCCCTACTGCGATTTGTCAGGTTCAACAGACTCTGCTACTGATATTTTAACCTGTGAGTCACCAATGTTGACAGAAACAGACGTCCTCAATAAATAACCTTAATGCTTGGCGGCAGTTCAGCACAAATGCAATACTCTGCAATCACTTGATAAGCCTTGGAAAAGCAGTGTGGGTAATGTCTTCCCTGCTGGGCCTCTGTCTGGGTGATACAGCTGTTTAGGTTTAAGGCTAACATCCATGTCTCTCTGTCCTGTCTGAACAGACTGGGGGGGGTGTAACATCTTTCCCGTTTTCTTTGTCAGGTCCTTATGGAATGTCGTCCTCACTTTCTACCTCTCTTGCATAAAATGTATCACTTCACCCTGTTATGAGATGCTGTCAGCTTCCCTGCATCCTCAGCTATATGCTCAACTCCAGATGTGAGCTTGATGCTCTCAGGTTGAGAGGTTGATGAATACCCCTCCCCCCACCCCGGCGTGCCAGTTTACCATCTGTGAGTCTATTGGCACTTTTCCACTGCCACCAAGACCCTACCACAGACATACCGGTGCTCTACGTCGATATGTGTGGATCATCTGCAAGAAAAAAGGTCATGTTCTATGTATTATTCATTATTATAGGTATTGTTGATCATGATATATTAATGCATACCGATAACTCGAATCATGAACATGTTCAACCTCGTACTTAAGAAAGTACTGAACAGCTGAACAGAATGGATTCATAATACAAATTTACATACGCAGATGCTCGTTCCGCTAGCTTATGATGCTAACATAACATAGCGGTTCTCACAGAAGTGGTAGCAAAAGTTAGCACATGGTAAATCATGATGTACATGTGAACAGTAAAGTGACTCTTTACTTCTAGTCACCGTTGTTGTCCAAACCTGGCAATGCTTTTCCCAAGCCGACCCTTCTGTAGGTGAAAACCTAAACGAGCTGGAACTATGCCGTAACTAGGCTCTCTTTGCTGTATGGTTCTGGTACAGGGCGGTTCCTGTATGCCGGTGGAAAAGTGCTGTAAGGTCCCCCAAGGCCCTTTCGTGTCAGTATAACATTTTGCCACCTTTATTTATACATGCGCGTGATACAGTGTGCACTTCCTGGTTTGTGGGGCTGATTTTTCCCCAAGTTCCGTTCACTTAGAGATTACATATTCTTCCCACGTTCTTGTGGGGTTTCCCCAGGTACTCTGGTACTATGTGGTTTGGTTTCCCTTAGCATGTGACTATGCTTCAATCTGTGTGACTATGTGTGTGTTCTGCAATAGATAGGCATCTGGCCCAGAGTGTCCCCTGTCCTGTGCCCTGTGTTCCTGGGATAGGGTCCAAGTTCTGGGGCAGCCCTCTGTTGGATAATTTAGATGGATGAATTTGTAAAGTATAGTGATAAACTTAACGACAGGTGTGACTGATGTCCTTGACACCATTTGTGATGACTGACATCTGCTTCTTGCTCCGAGCCTCATTCACTGCTTCCCGATGTGCTGGGGGGTTGTTTACATCCATCCCTGACATATTGTATTCAAACGTGCATATTTTAAAGTCGACACCCCGCTAAATATGTGTGAGTTCTGTGCCATTGCGTTTCACCTGTTTAAAATTCACACATCAGCGCGACGGCGTGAATCCCGAGGACACCGAATCTGTGTTATGAAGGCTGTATGAAACCTCAGCTGTACTTTGTGGCTGTGAAGCTGTCACCCCCCCCACCCTGCCGTCTTATGAATTATGGAGCAGCATGCAATCCGAAACATGACATGAGATGACGGGAGGCCGATTTATCCCCGGGGCCTAACGGTAAGTGAGGCGGGGCTTTTGAAGAGGAGAGGAAGCCCGCGGATGTGACCCGGCTCTACGCCGCAGTGGGACAAGTGCTGATCATGGCGGATGGCAACGCCTTTGTGGTGTGTGATCTTCATCCGTGGAGAATGGACCCCCCCCAACAGCAGAATGAGCATATGAGCGTTCCCTGCCAGATCTTTCTGCTCATTGTGGACGATGAATGAGGCAAATCGAAAAAGAAGGAAAAAAAAAACTTTAATTAGCAGCTTCAGAAGATGTTTTTAACGGGAAAAAGCAGAATTTCTAATTAACGTTATCGCGAGCAGTGAACCAAAAAGACGTTATTTAAACATTTCCCATTACAGTACTCCAGCGTGCACTTCTTAGCCCTCATTGTGTCCCGTCTAGTATGCGGTCCAAGGGAGAGGCTTAACGCGCGACCGTCTGCCTGAGATTACCTGGTTAGCGTCTGCCTTCCCCCAGCAGGGGGCGGATGAGCCTGGGTGGGATCTCATCCCAAATCCTCCCCGATCCCCTCATTCTGTCTGGTGCCTGGTGAGCGGTTATTCTGAGAGGGTCGGCCCGCCGGCACAGTGTCTAATTCTGGTCTCCTGCCTCACTGTTCTTGCCCTGAACTTCCCACTCTGTGTTTGCAGCACACAGAAACATAGCTTGCCTCTTCCGCTCTATTTCACTGTGTACATCTACATGTCATCACAATCCTCCCTGATTAAAAATTTCCCCCTGCGTTAAAATGGTGCAGACATGAGCATTTATAATTGATAACGGTATGAAAGTAGGGTAGCAGGCTTGAGAGAAGCACGCTATGGCAGGCATGGAATGGGGGGGGGGGTTCTGTCCAGGGATATCTCCTTTGCTGCTATGAAGATGGAGGGGGGAGGGGTTCGGCTTTGATTTCAGTATCCCCCCCTTCCCTCGATTGATATCCCCAGTAGCCGCCTGCGCGATGTGAGGCGCTCGCCGCGGTTTGACTCCTGTTCCACATCCTTACTGCCCCCCCCCTTCCCCCCCCCCCTTTGAAGATGCTGTCATTGTGTCTTCGCTGTGTTTCTGCTGAGCACCTGCTCTCAGGAAGCCTTGCTCCCCTGCACTGTAGCCCACGTCGGAGCGTTCCCACCCTGCAGCGCGCTCAGTAGGGGACCCCACCCCCCCACCAGCCCTCTGCTCTTCTGCCTCTGACACCAATTTGTATAAAAGTAGACAGACATAAAAATAAAATGAAATGAATGAAGCTGGAGTGTGGAAAGAAAACACCAAGGGTACTGGTGAAGGTGGGGATGTGTGGATTGTACCTCCTCCCCGCCTCCTGCTTCTCCTCCTCTCTGGTTAATCATCCCCAATGAGGAACCTGATGCAATGAGGCCCGGCCTTTGAAACCCTTAAGATCCAGCTCTGAATACGAATCGCTTTGCAACAAAAATGAATATTCCCATGATTCCACTTACGGACTTAACACACAGTTGACATTTTTATTTTGTTCCTCGAGCTGAATCCGCCATTAATTCCTGTTCCCTTTTACCTCTGCCTTTGAAAGCAAATCGCCTGACATCTGGTGTGACGATGCAGACTTAAAACGTCACCCTAATACAGATGAATCTACTGACATTATGGACCTTAAACTAGTACAAGGAGATGTTACATTTTGCCATACAGATGATAAAAAAGGAATAACGCCACAAGAAATTAAAAAATCTCTGTGTTGCTACATTTTATATTCAGTGAAGAATGAATACCTCAGCCCTGTAAGTACCCTGAGTTGTGCATGTCCTTCTTAGGTAGGTTCAGAGCCTTTTTGTGAATATTTGGGTGCACATAAAATCAGTCATGAGGAATGAAATGAATCCAAATGTGGAAACTGAATGGCAGCGTGTGGATTTTCCGGCTGGCGGTGTTTCCTTCTGCCCATAGACCATGCCGAAATCCGTCAAAAACCTGACATAAATCGAATAATTGGCCTGAAGAAGCTTTTTGTTGCTGTCTGTTCGTTGTTAGCGGTCAGCTCCTGAAGACCGTTTGGCGCAGGCCAGCATATGGTCAGGCCTTTCAGTGTCACATGCTCATTTATTCACATCTGCTTCACTACGCCTCATGCTCTGAGGGGTGCTTTTCATTTTTAATGTGTCACAATGAATTATTCTGCAGTAAATAGTCTGATTTCAGCCTGTGATTATGTCCCGAGGTGGAAACTACTAGGAGAGGCACTCTTTCCAAATTTCTGGCCTTGTATTGTAACCAGTGCTGGTGCCTTCAGAGAAACAGGGCTTCAACTGGCCTCCCCAGTGCTTCCCAAGGACACGCCAGTGAAAGATCCAGCACCCATCCAACTGGCTCCACTCCTTCAGTGCGTCATCGTGTGTAAAGAGAGCAGTCTGGCTGAGAGACCACACATGCACTGCCACTGGGCTATGCTCAGTGGTACTACAGACTGTAGTACCACTGAGGAATTACCGCATCGGTAGGGAGTTATCTGCAAGACAAATGACCAGAAACATTTTGACAAATAATGACTATTTTTTGGGCTGTGATTTTTATTGCGCTTCTAAATTCTTTGAAGTTTTATACAGTTTGTTGCCTCATAGAGTTTATAAATTAGAAATGGAAATGGAAATGTGAAGAGCAGTCAGATGACATTTATTTCAGTTCACTTTCAGCCCTGCCACTCAGCTGTGCTTTGTAAGTGTGTTTGTGTTTGCTATTTAGCTCTGTCCATGGGACACGCTGTCTGAAAAGTGGGTTTGTACTTAGCCCCAGGCAATTTATTTTGCGGGTAGGACTGGATCATTGCAAACACGCACGCCGTTGGGGGAGCCCATGCATCATCCGCCTGGGATTCTCTGTTAGGAAAACACCCTGGGATGTGTTTGTGACATTCTTGTCTTTATCGGCACTCTTTGGAATACGCGGCCTTTACAAGGAGCTGATAAATGCTTCTCTACGCTCCCTCACTCTACCGTTAGCCGCAATCAAAACGGAAATCTTTTGATGGATTAGTGGACATCGCTGATTAAAATCTAGGCCAGATGTGTCTGTTCTTCACATCCTGTCAGAGCCCCTGTGCTCTTGGCAAGTCTTGCATATTTCGGATATCTCATTAAATATTTTTAATTTTTGGGGTCTCGGTCCTATTGGGGAAATTCTAATTGTCTGCGTTGATTCCTGCAGATTTTCCTAAAAGTAGTTCACATTAAAAATCACTGGTGTGGGAGTATTTCTTGCATGTATCAAATCTGAAATGAAATTGACAAACCAAAGGGCTTTATGTTATGATGGTGACCAGGAGGTTTAATGCATTTGGTTTTAGCTAGCCGTTACGGTGTTTGTTAAATCCTGAATTGCAAATTTAAATACTGTCATTAGCATTCTGGAAGAGAGACAATTTGCGCAGGTTATGAAACGTATGATAATCAAACAGTAACATTTAAACACATTCAGTTTGGACTGCTCTCTTCACAGACTAGCCTGAGAAATAATGTGATTTGCTGCCTAGAGAGCCGGTAATTGAAATGATCAGAAACTCTCTGTGGAGGCTTTTGTATGCAGCGGACGCTGTATTTTATCTGAGCTCCTTCAGGCCTTATAGAAAGCCACCGTTTTCTGGGTTTAGCTCAGCTTGCTGTAAGAGGGACTGTAGCCGGCAGTCATGCCGCAGTGCCACAGGGAGGCTGAGAAGATATTTCAAACAGGCACTTGAAAGTAAATGATCATCTGAGGCTTTTATTGCATGTTACTGTTCATAAGTCGCAGATTTCCGTTCTTTTTTTATCTTCCAGCCGGGTCTCTCTAATAACACAGCTTTTATAATGTTGAATTTGCTCCTTACAATAATCTACACTTTCTTTTTGGGGGTGGCTTTGTGGTGGGGGGGTCTGTGCCCATGTCAGAAATGTTGTGGGCCAGTAGTGTAATATCATCACAACTGGACCCTTGAGCAAGGCCCTTGCTGACAAACTGTTAAACTACAAATGCCGTAATTTGGAATTTGATGGCACAACTCCCCAGTTATATAAGCAAATCCATAAGCATTTTTTTAAACAGTGTGGAATTTTTTTGGGTCCAAATTCTTTGAGTTGATTCTTCCGACAATTAAATTTTAATAATTTGGATGGATGGATGGATGGATGGATATGATTATTAAAACTGGATAAGGTGGTGATTCAGTGGGCAGCCCTCACAGGATTGTGGGGCCAGTTTCTAACCACGCATCTGTTTTGTTTTTTCCATGTTTAGGTGGGTTTCCTCCCTCAATTAAAATGTTCACCATTAGGTGAACCGGTGTTCCCTTAATATTATGTGTGTGCCTTACAATCCCATCCCATCCCATCCAGGGTGTTCTCAGCCTTGTGCTCTATGCTTTCTGGGATAGTCTCCAGACTGGCAATCGGTTATGAGAAATGGGTAACTAAAACTTACTGTGACCTTGTGTACTGAGCAGTATAAAAATGGTTAACATTTAAAACTTGTATTATTATCATACCAAATGACACAGAATTCAGCACGTAGACCCGCCTTCGAAGTTTTGGGGGGGAAAAAATCTACATGTTGAAAGTCTTTTTTTTGTCGACCTAAGACAGTTTCGAAATAAAGGTGCTGGACTGAGGGAGAGGCGCCGAGAGGATAAGTTCAAGCGTGGACGTCAGTTTGTCTCCAGAGAGGTGACGGGGGCATGCCGTTGGGGGGCGGGGGGGAACGTTCTACTTCCTGACTTGGA
>JABFDZ020000043.1:14789159-14816104 GCA_019775955.2 Pollimyrus isidori
CCCCCCCCCCCCCCCCCCCCCCCCCCCCCCCCCCCCCCCCCCCCCCCCCCCCCCCCCCCCCCCTTGGCAGACGGCATTTTTCACCAGGTCCTGTTGGGAGTGAGCATGGGATGCAAGGTGCTGCTGGAGAGCAGAGAGCCAGGGAGCTGCTGCTTCCACACCTACCTATAGTCTGTCCATGGCCTACTTTCTGCTCCGGATCATGCCCTAGATTGTCACCAAGACGCAAGCTTTAAGGTCCCGCTACTGATAAAGCCGCCAGGCCCCCCATCTGTGCTACTAACGTTAGCTCATCAGGATAAGGCTTACAGTTAAGTTCTGAACATAAAAATCCAATGTTTTCGGATTTTATTCAACTTGATCCACTCTGTATAACTTCTTCATGGAGTAGAACAAAATTCGAACTGTAAATGTTAAGAAGTGGCATGAAGAAGCTTCTTGTTGCTGTCTGTCTAGGGAGTGGTAGGGTAATTGATTTTGCCAACAAGTTTTCAATCTGTCTCCGGGTTTGTATGAGGTGACCTTTTGCACGTTCTCGTAATGGTTTCCTCCAGGTGTCCCTGCCTTACAGATTGCGGAGGGTTCTCTCTGAATCACGGCTGCACAGTTTGAAGTCTGAAGCGAAGAGAACGAATAGCTAGAATCATATCATTTGTATTAAATCGTGTTAAAATCATTACAGTGCAACTTTTAAACTTTCCAGCTTAAAGATCAACGGGAAATGTAGGTTTGCTTGCGGTTAATATCTGTGTCATGAGCTGTGCACGTGGGATTTGAGTCTGTTATATATCTCTTAATGAGTTTTCACAGATAGAAACACTGTTACCTGGACTTGTCCTACCTATTTAGAGGAATATTTTTTGAAAACCACTTTCTTCAAATAAAAACAACAGGAGGATTCTGACCTGTATATCTGCACCTGTTTCTTTGGTAATGTTCTAATATTCTTTAAGGTGCTTTGATTTGTGAAATGAAAGATGATTAGAGTTATCGTGTTATACATTTAACGAAACTTGAAAATCCACACATGCGCACGTTGGGTCCGTGTGAACTCCATGTCTATGGTCTTGACTGTCTGGCAGGGAGCTGGGAAGCAGTAAAGACTTGGATTGTATGGCAGGGAGCTCGGAGGGAGCAAAAACGTGGACTGTCTATAGGTCTCTGAGGACCGGTTTGGGAAATACTGCATTAAGATGTAACTCATGCCATTTCCGTCAAGCCAACACAATAATGGCAGATTGCTTAAACTGCACTTGTCGGGGTAATATATTTGAGAGCCGGGAGCATAAACAACGATGTGTTGAATAATTCATGACGATATGCCAAGTCCCTCACAATTAAAGCACAGAGCGCTGGGTGCCTTTAAGTGATGGGAAGCTGTTGGTCCCGTATTTTTGGAACCCGCTCAATTTTCTCCGCGGGTAAACAGCTTTTGGTTTAACATGGATGCTTCAGAAAGTCTAAATACATGCATATATAACTTCCCAGCCAACCATATACCAAGGAATAAACAGCTGTGCCAGATCCACAAAAAAGAGTATGGCGCGTTTATTAACTTAAAAAAAAGAATTTGCTTGAGAAAAGAGTGACAAGGTAAAAAAAAAGATGTAATGAATGGGCATGTCCAGCGTTTTAAAAATAAAATGACAGTAGCAGAGTGAACAGGTTGGGATTTTTGGGAACGGATGCCTTTTTCATAAAGCGAAGACGGGGATTACTTCTGGATGCGATCAGGGAGACAGATGGCCGAACAGAGCTCCGGGATGAAATGGGATACTAACATCCTGGATGCTGTTACCATTCGCTTCATACTGTACGTGCTACACATCCCTGCTACCTGATCCATCTATTCATGCGTTTCCTCTCCTCACGAACTACACATTTTCATACACTGCCGTGTAATATATGCAAGAACAGAAACATATATTTGCATAGTTAAGAAGTCCCTTATATAGAAATTATTTAGCATAATGCATATGGTCTTCACAATGGATTCTAAGCATTATTTCGTATGTTATATATACCAGGATGTGAGTATGTTATAGATACCTCAGCGTTAGCTAAAATATTAATGGGGTAGCAGGATAGTGTTACATTGGCCACTCATGTTAATATATTAATGTTAACAATGCTCGTAAACTCTGTGTACATGCTTTGTCATTATAACACGGTGCATATCTATTAATTTGTCTATCACGATATCCAATATAAAATGTTTTCATTACTGTCTCTTTTGATATAAAAATTTGCTTTGATGTTTATTTTTTGGATGAAACCATCTTTCCGGTGATGACTGTGTTGCAATGAGTTCCGCCACGTTTGTTAGCTAGATGGTGCGACACGAGTGTGCTGAAGACGGACGGCATGACCTCCGCCGATCTCTGGGCTCCTTGCAAGTCTTCCTTGTGGCAGATGGCTCCTCCTCCTTTCATTTTTCCCGCAGAGCCGAGCCGAGCCGAGATGGTTTATTCAGGGCTCACTCATGATGTTTGGGTAATCAAATCATCCCCCGTCTCCCATATCGGGAGACAGGACAGTATTGATTTTCAGAGAACATTGTTTCTCTTTTGGGGTTTCAAATACAATGGCAACCTAATGAATTATGTAATGCTGTATTACAGTCCCAAAATGATGATGATTATGATTCTCTCTAGGGCCCCATATGCAGGTCACAGCTTGCAGAATGCAAAGCCGGCTTTCTCTCCACGTGAGGTTTGCTAAGCTTATCAAGGACAGGGGGCTTTTTCAAGGACGACGGCTTCTTGGTACGTTCTCGGCGCCCTGCCGGCCTTGCTGTGAAGTTCTGCCTTGTCGCGTCTCGCAGAGCTTGCGGAGAACTGGACAGACACCAAAGAGACCCTCCTGGAAGGCATGGTGTTCAACGTCAAGTACCTGGGCATGACGCTGGTGGGGCAGCCGAAGGGAGAAGACATGGCGTCCGCTGCCATCAGAAGGATAGTTACCATGGTGAGCAGTTCTCTCTCTCTCTCTCTCTCGCTCACTCTCCCAAATTAGCACTATGCTAATTGTCTTAAATATGCAACATATTCTGCATAATACATTCATGATAAAAATTGCACAGCAAAATTGATCCTGGCCATTTTGCCTTTCTGTGCATTTAGTGGCATGTCATAAGTTTGCTTTTCTCATGCTGTATAATATGGAGAAATTTTGAGTTGTATCATCCATCCATCCATCCATCCTTCCATCTCCCAACGTCTTATCCATCCATCCATCCATCCATCCATCCATCCATCCATCTTTCATGCAAAATCACAGATGTCCCAGAGATCCGGGACGATCTCCCAGGCAGCACAGGGCACAAGGCAAAGGTTCATGCTAAATGGGATGCCAGTCAATTGCAGGGCATAGAATTACAATATGTGATGAATATTTCTGTGTATGAACTGGACAAATATTTTCAGCCATTAGAAGTTTGAATGTTAGACTCACTGGACCCTCATAACCCTAACTGTCAATTTACATGTTAAGTGAGGATGTCTGGATTTTGAGGCTGATCCCTTTGTCCAAATGAGTATCTGAGTAACAGGATACCGCATATGATGCACAACTGTGTCCCTTCCAGAACAGGCCAAGAGTCCAGTCCATCCTGGAATATCCACACATGCAAACAAACACACAATTTTGATGAAAACTGTCTCCGTCCTCAGAGCCCCAAGTGCGTTAGATTAAAACAGGAAGCCTGGGTGCTCTGAAAAAGCGTTGTCTCCGAGATAGAGCCTCTGAGATTTACTGTGTGAGGGGATGGGGGGATCCAATTGTCTACCCGCTCCCATGGCAACCAGGCTGCTGAAATGTGATTAGCGGAAATATCTGTTATTTCCAATTTGATATTTAGTGACGTGCTGTCTCGCGGCTCCCGGACCGTGAAGCTGCACGACATGGTGGTGGATGGCAGATTGCTGTTGTGTTCAAAGTACGTTGGTGCCAGAAGTACAATGCTTAGCAAAAAAGTGCAGCGCAAGTATCATTTACAGCAAAACGCTCTCTTCTCATTACAAGAACGATGTCGGCGTCTTTGTTTTGACTTTCCTGCAGTGACATTGGATTATTGACCTGTCTTTCGTAATGGGGGAAAAATCCGGACAGCCACGTATGGTGCTATTTTAGTTGTACTTGCGAAGTTCTTCTTAAATAATCTCAGTTTTTCCTTCAGTCTTGTTCTGCTTGCTCCTTGGAGGTGTTCAGCTGTTCAATGCCATTGTCTCAATCAGTGGTCCCTGAAACGTGTTCGGATTCCTGGTTAAGACCTTCATCTCCTACTTTAACCAGCTCAGTTTTGATGAGTATTGTGTATAACTTGTTTTAGCGTTGTTGTGTTTTATGCGTCAGTCAAGTGGAGAATATATGAACTCACTTTGAAAGTAAGGATGGTGATAATTATGCAAGGGCTATCCGACTTACCTGTGGCACTGTGACTATAAAAAATAAAGATGAAACCTCATGGCTTTGTCCTCCTTGTGTTCTGTTAAAAATATATCTGCTGATCACTGAGTTCAGTAACCTTGAATGAAAACCTAATGGAGAGTATATATGGAGATTCAAAGGCAAAGGACGACAAAGGGATACAGGAAGACCTGCCTTCTTTTGGGAGTGTAGTGTTTTTACTGGTTGCTACACAAGAAAGCAGAAGCATTTGCTATATTTTTTTGAATGTAGCTGAAATGTTTAAAGATGTCTGACACTGCTGTCTTTATATCCTCGGCTTCAGCATTCCAGTTTCTGGGAACAGGAATATTCAAGTCTTCAAAGAACTGAAATATCTTGACTGGAGACTTGTTCCTTTGAAAACACCTTCTGTTTGTTGTATTTACAGGCTAGAGCCAGTGCAAAGAAGTTCAGGAAAGTGACTTTGACAATCTCTCCGAAAGGAATCATCATCACAGACACGGAGACGAACAACCTTATTGAGAACGTCTCCATATACAGGTCAGTGGTGTCAGTGCTGTCGCTCTGTCCTCACAGCAGATGTTTACTGTGGTAAAGAGAGCCAGCAAGTAACATTGAGGGGGCTAAGTGTTATGCAAAGTATTACATCCAGGCTTTGGCTGCTCCTTGCAGGAGACGGGCAACAAGCAACAACCCTATACTCCCGGTTCACATGGTTCATTTCCAGCCCCACAAGCAAATTGGCTCATGAAACGTGAGGGAGGTGTAGCATCCAAGGGAAAGTCAGGTGACAAGCACTTCCTGTCAGGTGACAAGCACTTCCTGTCAGGTGACAAGCACTTTCTGTAGCTTCACATCTGCATGCATTTACTTATTTAGCAAATACTTTTTTTTCAAAGCGATGTACAAGTGAGGAACGCTTGGAGTCAGTTAGCATCCCATGCCTCTGGAGCAGCTGCTTGAGTAGCCAAAAGTATTATTAATGCTTTGGGGATTGAACCCACAACCTTATGGCATGGATCCCTAAAATACTGAGCTAAACACACCCTACAGCTGACATACACCCAGAGGTTCAGAAAGTAAAAATCCAAACCAAAATTTTGATTCAGCCAACCAGCAGAGTACTCTGTGACTGTGACTCTTTATACTCAACTGGTTGATTGAAAGAAAATCTTGGTCTGGATCTTTACTTTCTGGACCTGAACTATCCACCTCTGCTTGCACCTATAGGACTGGATCCTATCCCGGGCTCTAATATCCACTCTCATATTCCTCTATAGCACGCTGCCTTTTCACTTTCCCATTCTCCCTTCTGCTAGTCCCCAAAGAGCTGTTTTTTGCTGTCACGTACCCAGAGAAAACCCTTATTTCCAGTGTCAAGTTCTGTTCAGCTTTTCACCCGGAGCAAGACTTACAGGGCTAGAGGCTACGACCAAGACCATTCCGGATTCTCCTTTGTTCCAGTCGCAGCATCATAAGCAGTGAGTCTAGCAGAATAATGAGTCACACCCTTGACTCCCACCTTCCCACAGATGGGCGGCTTCACTAACCAAACAGGAAGTGAAGGCCGATTGGGAGGCCAGGCATATGTCTGCTCAGGGGGCGTCTTCCTGCGGCGATGCCTCCTGTCTTGCCGCCTGTCCATTTACTGGAAACCATCATTAGCATCCCGTTCCATGTCTCTCTGAAAAAAAGAAAAAAAAAACAGCAGCAGAGATAGGAGAGGCAAAACATCTAAGTCTGACATGTTTGTTAGGCTAGGCGATGCTGATCCAACTCGTTGCTAATTGGCTCCTGGGGGATCTGATTATTCAAATTTCTGTTCGTAGAATTACGTTCTGACGCATGGGGTAAAAATCTATATGTGATTGACTGCTCTTTTATGGGAGGACCTGCACTTTTTAAGGAGCACTTGGCAGCTACCGTTTGAACGCTCCGTTTTCGCAAAGCGCTGCCTTGCTCTTGGTGATTCTGGGTCATTGGGTCGACGTGCACCTCAATGGCGCCTCTGCAGATCACAGTCATGACCAGAACTGAGTGTAGGGAGCAGACAGGGATCCCCAAATAGATCGAAAAAGCTCACAGGAAGAGAGAAAGCCAGCACTAGAATTGATAAAGCTGGAGATGGAGCATTTTTTTGGGCTTGCAAAGCAGAGATGTCGTTTTAATAATGTTTTTTAGAGAACTGTAATGGTGGAGGTATGCAGTCTTTCAGCTGCGAAGGTTTGATATATAAAGTGTAAATCAGGTCAGCTCAATTTCCCACGTCCATAAAACAGTTTCTGCATTGGGTCAAGTTTTATTTAGAAAGCAAAACAATATAGTACAGTAGCTGTTTCTTTGGTCTTTGTAAAGAGTGTGGTGAGTAGGAGTATTTTTAGGATGGTTTCCTATCAGAGTACCTGTGCGGGAGCATATTCTAATCACAGAAAGGTATTTAAATCCTTTCTAGTCATTTTTGGCTCTGTATTGTGGTAAAAAACGCTAAAATATGTAATATGAAATAACACCTATGCAAATACAATTATTAATAACTCATGAATATTCTATTTTGTATTTTCGATGAAAAAAAGCACTTAAGTCCCAGTGACCATATTTAATACACTTTGCATGGTGTATTAATTTGGTCCCCAGTTTGGCCTCATTCCTTGCTGGATCAAAGTATAACAAATTAAGTGTCATATGCATAATGCTCATATGCATGAATGTTTTTGCCACAGGGTTTTCTACCTGTTTGAAGAATATTTAGGTACAGCATGTGTTCTGCAGGACGTGGAATGCATATCTATATTTTAATGAAACAATTAAATAATACTGCATATTGAGAATAAAACAAAGAAACAAACAAATTAAATGCATAAGCTCAAGTTGATGAGGGTTAAAGGGGCCAAAATGTGAAACTTGTGGAAAAAATAAAACTAAAATAAATGATTACAAAAT
Source organism: Pollimyrus isidori (assembly GCA_019775955.2). NCBI lineage: Eukaryota > Metazoa > Chordata > Actinopteri > Osteoglossiformes > Mormyridae > Pollimyrus > Pollimyrus isidori. The sequence continues at coordinate 14,796,510 of JABFDZ020000043.1, forward strand.
TCTGAACATGGTGTACTATCTATCCATCCATCCATCCATTATCTATGCTGCTTTATCCATCTGGGTCGCGGGGAAGCTGGAGCGAATCTCAGCATCATCAGGTGAGAGGCGAGGTACACCCCCTGGGCAGGTCGAGGCGGGGTACACCCTGGGCAGGTCGAGGCGGGGTACACCCTGGGCAGGTCGAGGCCGGGTACACCCTGGGCAGGTCGCCAGTCCACCACAGGGCCAACACAGACAAACAGCTACACACACTCAGTCACACCTATGGGCAATTTAGAGTAGCCAGATGGTCTAATCTGCATGTCTTTGGACTGTGGGAGGAAACCAGAGCACCTGGAGGAAACCTACACATGGACAGGGAGAACATGCAAACTCCACACAGAAAGGCACCCTGGGCGACCCGGGACCGGACCTGCTGTGAGGCGACAGTGCTTCCACTGCACCACGGTGCCGCTCCTGTGGTGTACTATTTAAAATAAATTATTCCTTTAATAGAATATGGCAACACTGGAACCTTAATAATAAAATCATATGTATAAAAAAAAAAAACTAAATTTAAATAAATATTGTTGCTTTTGCTTAAAGTAAGAAAATGTAATGCACACAGAAACTAAACAAGATGCAGTTCTACCAATCTGGACTTCTTTAGGTGATATATATGTAGGTCACACAGTATGTCACACACAGCTAACATTTACCCATAGTAAATCTGAGCAATGATTGCTCGCTGCAGCTTGTCATATAGAACTAATTAGGTCGTTAATCCATTTGATGTGAAACAGTGTCAATCTCATAGCATCTCCCAGGGTGATTTTACTAAACATATCTCTGCACGCCACCATCTACCAGCCCTCATGGGTCAGGTACCATTCAGATTAAAATTACATGCCTGCTAGTTGGATACACCTTTCATTTAAAGGGCTCTCCGGAGATGTACAGTAGAGTGTCTGTCGCAGGAGCAGGGTTACCTGTAGGTTAAAGAACATGCTTTGGTATCCATGCTCATATTCCATCCTAGCTTGGGGTAGGCTACAGCCCTCCCCCACCTAGTTTGAGAAGACTATGGATGGATGGATGGGTGTGCCGCCTCTAACCAGTATCAATATTGTCACTTTCATTATGTTGTTACAGGAGTACCTGCACAAAGATGTTATTACGGTATCATATCAGACGTGTACAGGAATGTGAGGTTAAATGTCTATCGTTTTTTTAAGAAAACAAGACATAAGTGAGTGAAGGTAGAGCTGGACTTTGACAAACCTTCTATCTAACTTGTACATGTTATACTGACAAAAATCTGGTGTTTCTGGCAGGCAGAAAGTTTCCTGGGTTTTTATTTTGTTGGCATCCATCTATAGTTGCTGACCAGCTATTTGTAATCAGATGTTCATTTTATATACAGTAGCCTGAGTTTCACATTATAATTCCCAGCCCTAAACCACCATGCCACCTGCTGGCCATTGGTAGTTTGTTTTTTTTTTAATCATTCTGGGCATGCGTAATGACTTAAGTTTGAAATTATAGCGGGCAGCAGTGTTTTGCACCATTCTTGAAATGCATATGCCTATAACCTATACAAAACTTAAGATGTTAATAGAACAAGCAGAGAGAATTAACTAGAGTCAGTCATTTAGTTGTGGGAAGAAACTAGAGAATGGAAAGCTGGGCCGTACAAAGGTGGGGTGAGCTGGCACATTTTGCCATAAGGCTCCCATATTGTCGATGATACATCCATGCACCTAAACACCTCACTGCACCAAGTGGCAGAGTCACTGCTGCTGTTTTCCTCTGTTACAGGATCTCCTACTGCACTGCAGATAAATCTCAGGACAAAGTGTTCGCCTACGTTTCCCAGAGTCAGTTCAGTGAGACCCTGGAGTGCCATGCCTACCTATGCCCCAAGAAGAAGATCGTAAGTTGTGTTTCACTGTTTGTCTTGAATTTCTCGGCTATACCCACAATACTGTTTTTTAATAAGTTCATGTATGTCAACAACAGCTGCTAGTTTAAAAAGCCAGATAAAGATGTTTGGTGTATGGAAAAGAAATATTCCTATGTCCCCTTGGTATGGTGTTTTGTCACCATCTAGTGGTTGAGTGAATCATTCACAGACATGACTTGCCGCCTAGGGGGAGCGTTACTTATTTGTACTCTTGTAAATAAAATGAAAGAAGTGACCTGTAACATCTCTACACTTCTATTTTTCTTTTTTGACATTGTTTTTCACATGGTTGGTGATAATCATTAGCATCTCTCCCACTTCCACACTCCTTTCTGTCTCTGAGGTCTGCCATGTCCTACAGTCATGGAAGTTCTTGCATTTGTCCACCCTCAGGCTCAAGCCGTCACACTCACAGTGGCACAGGCCTTCAAGGTGGCGCTGGACCTTTGGGAGGTCGCACAGGAAGGTAGACTCTCAGCTAATATCCTGAGAGTATGTGCTAAAGAATTGTGTGTGCTAACGGCTAACACAGAGTGTGTGCTGTCAACTCGAGAGTGCGTGCTAATGGCTAACGGAGAGCATGTGCTATCATCCCGAGAGTGCGTCCTAATGGCTAACACAGAGCATGTGTTCTCGTCCTGAGAATGCTTCCTAATAGCCAATGGAGAGTTTATGCCATTCTCCATCTCGAGTGTGTGCTAATGGCTAACAGAGAGCATGTGCTATCGTCTTGAGCGTGCATGCTAATGGCTAACAAAGGGCATGTGCTAGCAGCCTGACAGGGAGTGCAAATAGCCCAATAGTGTTTTAATGGCCCGAAAGTGTGAGCTAACGGCTAATATGAAGCACATGCTCATGGCACGAGAGTACAGCTAATGCCTAATGTAGAGGAGCAGAAACTGAGATTCCACACAGCTCCTATACAGTGCAGACTATCACCCTCCTCCCTCCGCAAATCCTATACAGATCTGTGTGCTTTAGTTTTGGAGCTTACAAAGGTGTATACAGCACAGTGTATACATTTATTATGAATGTATTTTGATTGATTTCTAAACAGAAATCTCTCTTTATGTTTATGTATTAAGATGGTACACAGAGTGTAAAGACATAAACATAGTTTACTTAATATTTCAGATACTGGCAATAAAAGAAATAATAATACACAGTTCTTGTTTCAGACAAAATCAAGAAGGGCCATCCCTGCTGCTCATGTTCAGTAAAGACCTCGCATTCCGACCCAGGTATAGCGAATATTCATCTCTGTCCAGCTGTATGTGAAACCTCTATTTGCACCACTTTCTAAATAAATCTGATACGCTTGGGTCGGCCGATCCCTGGAGACTCTGATCAAGGGCCCAGTGGCACAGAGTCCTAACTCACCCGGCCCATACATGTTTAATAACATCTAACGGTATCTAATGGGTGGCGTGGAGGCTTCATATCTCTGCTTATGGGGTTGAGTTCTTGACTCTGGTTCTGTATGTGGACTTTGCTGGTTCTTTCTTGTTCTCTAAATCCAGACCATGATTTAGTTTCAACCTACAAATTGTGCATAAAGAGTCACATTCACAGAGTACTCAACTGCTGGGTTTCAATGAAATCTTGGATTTATACTTTCCATGCCTGCCTATAGTGTGATAGGCCCGCATCCAGGCAGGGGCTGGGATAGACCTCAGCTTCATTGTGAAGCTTTGCTGGATAAGCGGTGACATTGATGCACACATTTATGCTTGCATAGATTTCAATTAGCTGCGTTGTGTGGGATTTTGGGGCCATTAACAGCCGACTTCATGCAGTTTAAACACAACCCTCTGTTTCTTCTCCTCCCCCTGTGGTTCAGATTTGGAGAAACACAAAGCTCTGAGCAAGGAGGAAGCCCAGAGGCGGCCATTTTCCTCCTTCCATTCACCTTCAGGACACAGCAACCCCTTAAAGAGACGGCCGATCAAGCACAACTCCTGGGTAGGGGGTTCGGTCCATGCCACACAAAAGCAGGAATCAATTAAATTTGTGCTCTTCCAGCTATGTGAATGACATGGTGTTTGATCTCACCAGTGTCCTAAATGACTACATTTAACAACAGGTTACTGGCCAATAACATTTGTTTGTCCTTCAGCTGTTTGACATTTCCTGAGTTTCCATGCTGCTTTTTGGTGTTTTTCCTGAGCCCTATTGTGTTTCCGATTTCGTTAAGTGCACAGACATTTTAAAATGATTTATCTGCCTGCCATTTCTGGCCCGGCACTGAAGTAGCAGAAATTCACCACATGGTGGCAGTGTTTTCCCACATTACCGAGCCATTGACGATCCAATCCAGATTCTTCAACACTGAGATTAATTGATCAGTCCAGGGTGCATGAGATCATGCATCATTCTGCAATGTGTGCAAGGTTTCGTGGCCACATTTATGAACAGAAACATCTGCCGCTTCTCATTTCTGTCAGCCCATAAATGTTTACAACTTTTAATTAAAGAATTTGATTGCTGGTATCACTTAATCATCCTGCAACACACATAGCTGCACATTTTCCACAATTGTGTGTTCAGCAGGTGGCCCAGAAGCAAGATTCAATAATGGGATATTTAAATACGAAAATATGTGGAGAATAAAATGATTAGTATTGAGTTTAGATGCATTTCTATATAACACACCAGGGCTAGATTTTATTTGAATTACTTGGTTTAGATTATTTAACACCGGTATGAAAATACATGGAAGATATTTTAATGGTCATTCTTCCAAGGCATTTTTGATGGTATATTTATTGTTTTGTTTTACTTTTAGGATGCGGAGGATGGTTTCGATGAAACGTTTTCAAGGTGAGTGCAGATTGTAGGTTTGCACACCTTGTGGATAGCTCGCCTGTTCTCTTCAGCTGAAATGATTTTACTCATGTGCTGGTAAATGTAACGAGGAGTCTTGCATGCCTAAAGTGTACAATTTTGTCCATCTGAAGTACTTTCAAAATCAGTTCATGAAAATACATATAGTAGTTTTCATATTATCAGTTAAGTGTGCTGTAGTTAAAGGTCATGTGACATGGAGATAGGAGGACAAAACACGGGATCTATTAGGGGAAGGAAGCTGAAAAGGGTCTAAGAAAATGGTGGAGAGGAGAGACAACAATGGCAGCCATTTTGGTGTCAGCAAAGACGGCTAGAAGTGCCTGAAAAGCGTAATGCATTATGTCACAGTGAAGAGTTCTAGCTGAAGGGATGAGGCAGCGTTGGGGAGGATTACTCTATTTTCTTTATTATTATTATTGCTGTTTTACCACTAAACTTTGCTCACTAACTAATACTACTAAAAATCAGTGGTATGTAAGGCTTGAGAACAAGTAACTGGGTGCGTCTGTCATGTGACTTCTCTGAACCATATACCCTCCATGTGCATGGTGGACTGCATCATGTGAGGTCTATTGGTTTCCATTCATTGATTCATTAATGTGTGTCACATATGTCAAGATTTGGTGTGTCTATGAGTTTAAATAGCCGTTACAAGCTTGCCAGACTGAATGCATAGCAAGCAGTTCATGTTAATTCGCTTTCTAGAGCCTATAGTGTCCCGGCAATAACGAATGAACAACCTTCTGGTCTTCAGAGAGCTCCTGAAGAAAATTCTTCTGAGTGTCGAGAACTGCTCTGTTCGCTTCACTCCCAGTCGACTCAGAATTGCAACTGCAGGAGTTCGTACTGTGGGAATGTGGCCCTCTGCTGTGTTTGGGGGCCAGAGCCTTGGCCAAACTTTCCCCTATAGTCCACTTTCTTCCAGGAGGGGACTACAGGACATGTAACAGTGGGACTATTTGGGCTACAAAACCCACAGCGCCAGGGATTATTTCACCATGCCAATAATTATTTTTACTCCAGTTCCTATTTCTTACTCTGCTGTTTCGCATTGGGTTGAACAAGGCAGTGATTGACAGCACGCAGTTTTTCCGAACTACTGCAGAGGTCAAAGCATCACTGCCTTATCGTTTATGACACGGCTGCTCATCCTTATAGTCTATGGGAATGCAACACCCTGCGTGACCTTGTGACATTTTGCCCGGAGCATCCAATACCTGGATTTTTTTAATTCTTCGCTCAAATATTACAGCAGGACTCACTAAGCTAACCTACTACCTTCCATGTAATGGCACATACAAGAGATGGGCTAAAATATATCTTGCAATTTGATTCAGTATGGTAGTTCGGGGGCATTTATCTGAAAGTCATGATGTTCTCATCACAGCTGTATGACCTCTTATGTCAGACATATCCTTCAAAAGCTCATTGGATCATGAAAAGCATTAAAAAAATCATATGGATTCTTTTGCTGACTTTTTGAGAGTCACTATCAAGTCTTCGTTGGTTAATATCAGTGTTTATTACGGATGGTCACAGATGGTCCATTTTCATAGCTATTTAGTCTCGTGAACCAGAACCTTTTCCCAGGACGCACAGGGCCAAGGCCGGGGGGTACACAAGATGGCTATATCACAGTTAACAGAAAGCGTAGACTTCACGAACAAGTCAGCAAAACACAGCTATCAGTATCATTTTAATGTCTTAGAGCCAAGACCAAAGATTCAGTTTTACATCTGCATTATGCATTTCCAAATGCATTTTTTTGCACTTACACCAAATGTGGGGTTATCACTTTGCCATTTAGAGAGAGATTTATCCACCCTTTTTAATTTATATTCTGAAACGTTGTACATTCCAGACTTGTTATGAGAAATAATAGGGGCATTTTAATGCATTTTTTACCATTTGGGATCAAACTTATTGCATCATACTACTCATAGATCAATGGGTATTCTCGTCTTTTTAGTAGTAAGGTCTAATTTTAGTGAAAGATGATTTTGAAATCAAGGTGTTCACTGGTTAAAAACAAAAAGGGTTTTGTGGGATGTGTCGGCTAGATCATGGCACGTTAACATGGGAATGTCTGTATTACATGCAGTAAGTTATTCTTCTTCGCGGGGTGCTTCCGGGAATGCTGATCTGTGCTCTTTGAGGATTGATCACTTCCTGTTTTTCATTATACCATTTAATTAGCTAATGTGTAATTCTGTCCTCAGCTGCACCATTATTTAACAGTTAATTGGCAACAGAGATGTACTTGAGTCCAGGGATGGGCTTTCAGTGTTTATGTCCCGAATATTTTTCTGAATCGCCAGTTTTGTTTTTTTGTTTTAATCATTTATTCACAGACTTCTTAGGTGCTCAGACCTGCCCCTCTAAGAGTCTAACAAACATTAAACTACATTGATTAGAAATTAAATGTGCACATAATAGTATGTAAAGTCCAGAATGCAGAACCTTCGATCTTATTAGTTGACATGAATTACAGTGGGCAACGTTGTACTTTTCTCTCTGAAATTAATCAAAATGAATACAGCTGGGTGCATTGATTATTGCACGCAGTATACTTTGTGGAGTTAACTGCCCTTTACTGCAAAAAGCTATGCCAGCGCACATGTGACAATGCTCTCAGCGTGGCATCAGCGAAAACTTGGGATTTGTGGTCTGAGAAAATAAATGAATGGAAAAAACTATGACCAGTAAAAGTCATTCGGTAAATATAGCTGTATGAGTTTGTTTTGCCAGAACTTTTGAAAAAATCAATTAAATTTACAAAGAGATCCGGCTGCTGCTGGAAGTCAAAGCACCCTGTGGTTTTTGCCCCTTCTGTGTAATAAACCAAGCAGGTTTGTTTTATTTATTTATCTGTCAATCCAGCATGCTGAGGCTGTGTCCAAAGTGAAGGATGCAGTGGATTTGTACTGCACCGGTGGTGCGAAATAAAAGGACACTCCATTGGAACTAATCTCTGAAAACACTGCTTAAGCAGTGGGCTTATTACTGACGTCTGCTTTAATCTCAGGCACTGTATTCAATAACGCACTTTACCATATGCCGTTCCTTTAAACTGTAGTGTTTAATTCAACTATAAGTAGATGCTATTGGAATGACAACAATGTATACAAACGGCCCTATCACCCATTCCCCCATTCCTACTTTTCTCTCATCCCCAACCTCAATAATCTCTAGCCCATACTCTCCCAGCTTCTCAAAAATATATTTAATAAATGCCTACATTGGTTTGACCTGTCTCAGTGTTATCAGGTTCACCAGATCTGCAACTGACTGGAAGTCTTTTTTGATTTACCACATTAGTAAGTTCAAATGTCTTCTGCAGTCAGCCCTCCCTTTGCAAAACACAACTATCAGTATCATTTTAATATGACCCAAGACCAAATATTAAATTTTCCATTTTAAAATCTGCATTATGCATTTCCTAATGCATTTTTTTTTGCACTTACACAAAATAAGGGGTTATCACTTTGACATTTAGAGAGAGATTTATCCACCCTGTTTAATTTATATACAGAAACATTGGATATTATTCTGAGAAATAATAGGGGCATTTTTTTAACCGTTTGGGATCAAACTTATTGCATCAATACTACTCATAGTGCTACATCATACTGCTACTAAGTGGCCTTGCATTGCTTTTTGGCATCATTTGTCTCAAATGAAATTAGACTTTACATACTTTATTCTGTACAATGTTTCTTTGAATTTTGAAAAAGATCCAGCTAATACTTTTTTAGTTATCAAGCTAACAGTATCAAGACTCTGTAGCTGCTACCACTGTTTGGCACTGGTTTAACTTTGGGGCAATGATTCTTTACATGCCTGTAAAGTGTTTTTTTTTTTAATCTATTAAATAATTTTGAGTTATCATGCTAAAAAGCTGTTTGTGGCGGAAAGGACCTAAAACCTTATCGATTCCTCTAGGGAATACATAAAGTGCTGTTATCTCAAATGTTACACTTTTTGTCTGCAGTATATTAATCTGGTGCCTGGTATATCTTGTTTACTCTGTTATCAGATCAGCAAGCCATTATCCTGGGTGATGAGTAGTTTTTTTTCTAATGAACTTTATAAACCTCTGGTAAATTTATATACACTAATGTTCAAAGACAAACCGTTAGTTGCTTTTGACTGTTGAAGATCCATACAATATTTTCTATGAAATCCAAAGATTCAGATAAGTAGACTTTCTATTATAAATAGGGTGATGGACTACACCTTTTAATGCACTTGGACCCTTATATGAACTTGTAGGTCCTGAGACAGAATGAGGTCAAGTTTTCAGACCCTCTGGGCAGTTTATCCGGTTTCACTGCTTCAGAAAGTGGATGCTTAATGTAGTTTAGTTACAGACAGACGGACAGACAGAGGTAGGCGATTGTGTTTTGGGTTAATAAGATGAATTAACAATACTTTGTTCTTTATTACAATGGACCATGAGGCACCAAACATGGTTATTGCATGGAAAGCCACAGTTCATTTTGATAGAAATAGCATGCCTTGACAAACGATAAATCCTTTGAATTGGCCTGAGATCCTTTTTGCTTTTCTTTGCCAAAATATTGTATCTTGCCTGAGACTTGAATGTATAATGAATCACATTTTACATGAATTTTTCTTTTGGATCAATGGAAATTCTTAATGGATTTTAAGCTATTGATTTACATATTGATTCTCAAAAATGGACAGTGTCCAGTGTGAGAAGTTGGTTACTCTTTTCCTTTGATGAAATCTTTTCTTTCTTCATGACATGCAGCAATATGGATGTGGAAGACACAGACACAAGTAAGTGGGATCACCGAAGAAATGCGTGATTTGTTTTTTCTTTCAAAAACAATTTTTCATCTGTTGCATCTGCAATCATAATATTCTGTAGACCTGCTTTTTATCGGGAGACAAATTTCAGCTTTGACTTTGAGGAGGCCACAAGAGTCTTGTAATAAATGTGGCAGTATTATTCCTGTTTGTTATACTCATCTATTATTTAGGCTTAAACAGCTCAGGGTGATTGTTCATGGATTTCTTCTGTAACAAAGTTACATCTTTCCTTTTTATTTCCATGAAATGAAGTGGATTGCAATACATCTTTGTTCCAGACGCCATAAGCATGACGCACCTTTGTAGAATGACCGTGGAAACTGCGTGTTTAATGATGATTATTGCGTTGAGAATGGATCTTAATTTAGTACTACTACAGAATGTAGATATTTAGCATAACGTGACATTGAGACTAAAACTTGGTTGCTTTCTCCTTGTCCCCAGTCTAGCGATCAGGTTTTTCACATCGGCCATGTTTGTGCTGGTCAGGTTGGCAGAGTCCAGATGCAGGTAACTCTCTGAAGATGCAGCCGTGAGGTCAGGCAGGGGTGACCTTCAGGATCTAATGATTAATCACTGAGGACACATGGGATAATAAAACAAACAAACCTTCTACATGTAGCTTTTTCAGACTGATAGCTATATATTGTTCTTTTCTCAATATTGAATAATGAAGAAGATTTTTTTTTTTTTCTGCTGGCAAACTTTCATAGAATAAATAATAATTTTTTCTGTACTTTTTTGTACACAGATTAATGACGGACGCTTGCGGATATATTATTATTAACTAGAATTAATTGTGAACAACAGCAGTGTTCAGATGATGTTTCTTGGCTTATTTTGTGACCAAAGCTATGTTGTTATTTGCCGTCTCCTAAGTCACGGTCATGAGCTGGGGCTTTAAGTGGCTCGGGGGGCCGTTTAGCCACGTTAGCCTAGGGTCCCAAGAGAAGTTAATCCCCCCCGATAGTGTGCTTTTGTCTTGCTGATTTTAAATCAGTCATTTGTATCCCTGATAATTTTGTAATTCCGGTTTCAGTTCCCAGGTAACGTCCTTTTGTTTTGATTTTTTTGTGCAATGAAGCCATTACAGGGCTGCCTTGGCAATGAAACATGCTCCATTCGTATAAGATAGATTCCCGTAGCACAGATGAAATGTGAGCAGTCATTTCTGTGCAGTGAACTCAGGTATGACTATGACAAAATTTAGGTTTATTTGATAAATTTTAAGGAAATGACTAAGTCACCAAATGTGAGCATTTTTAAGGAACTAAGGTTTACTGTATATGGTCTGCACAAGTTAATTTATTCAGTTACTGCTTTTTCTTAAACATTTGATATTAATGCATCTATTTGAATGCATTGAGACTTTTTCATGATAATGTCACTAAGATGACAATGGTCAATACAAATAATTTGGACACTTTTAGTCAGCATGGCAGCTAAATCGGAATGGTTTAATTTTCTGTAAGGGTTCAGTTAACTCCGAGTTAAGAGCTAAGTGGGAAGATTATTGTTTGATTCCACAAACCCGATGACACTTATAGCATTAGTTAAATTCTGGTTTAATTTTTCTTCATTTGAGAATAAAAAATCTAGGAAAAGTCAAAATGGTCATGTATTTTCAGCCAATGAGCCACATATTGCAAATCATTAAAACTATATTTACAATTAAAAGGCAGAAAGGATGGGCAAGAATGATTACGATTGCTTTCTTCAGAGATAAATCTAAAGTAATGTCATTTAGAAACAACTGTTCTTGACAGCTAGACGTAAATTACAGTTAATCTTATAACTGACATGAATGCAGCCTGTTTAATAATAAGATGCCACATTTTCAGACGATTAAATGTTAAGCTTTTGGTTGTAGGACAAAATCTATTTTTAATCAATGTTATAATGCATATGTACTTTATCAGCAACATATAAAACTGAAGGTCACTATCACTTTATCTCCCAAAGGACTGTTTGGGCTTTATAGCCCAGATTTTGACTACTGCAAATCCTAGTTAGAATGTTTCTTTCTAGGTTTTGCGTAGTGATGTATGTAATCATAATTTTTTATGTGTTATCATTGGTCAAGTCAAAGATACAGGCCCTTCTGGTAGAGTTTCCCAAATTAACTCAGCATTTGACTGAAAAAGGTACTTTTCTAAGCCCACTATCACTCATGAATTAAAAAAAAGTGTTCTCTTGTGTGTTTCAGCTGTTTATGGCATCATTTTATGAAAATTGAGTTCAGGAAATCAGGAACAAACAGTGATTAATCAATACAGTTACTAGTAGTTAGTTAAGACTACCTAGGCTGTACACAGATCGTTTAATATTTTGAGTTCTGCCATTTGTGAATTTCACTGTAACACTGAGAAAATGGGAAATTTCCCAGAGATTGCCAAAGTCTTTCAAGCCACAAGGGGGCGTGCTTATGAAGATGCAACTCATCTATATAACAATTAGGGCCTAGTGTGTACGAAACTCTTGTAGGCCAAAGTTATTTTGCTATCTTTTTCAATGATCAATGTTTTTTTCTTTAATTTGCTTGAAAGGAAAATGAAGACCAGCATCAGTCTCTTTCATATATCAGCATTAAATTTAATTTAAAGTAAGTAACAGGTTTTATGTCTCCTGCCTCTTGAAAATCAGCTCCAGGGATATTAAAGTTTGTGTTTTAGCTGACGGGGGCACCTGGTGGTTTGAATCAATCCTGTCTACCTTTGTGGTGTCATTGCTTTAGGATGAATTGATGGTCTTGTTTGGAAGTAGGTTGTGGGGGAGGAGGGGAGATGGAGTTAATGCAATATCCAGCACTGGAAATGTCAGTGCTCTGGATTTCCAGGCACACTTCCCTGCGAGAAACGCTGCCCTGTACACTCCTTTTTAAATGCCCAGCCTGTCTGAGAGCCCTCAGTGGTGAATGTCAAACCTTTATGTATAATTAGGGATGTCCATTGTTACCTGGTAACAGAAAATGCAGGGGATTTACAACACAGAGAGTTAGACCTGTATTGTTTACTCTTACTATGCCATGAGTGCCCAGGAAGAGGTCCTGACCCCAGGTGCGGCAAACAACACCTTCTCAGCAATAATCATGGTGTTTCCATAATGTTCCGCCATCTTACTGCATGGCTTCCATGGAAATTCTGTAGCTTGAATAATGAGAGTGGGTAGGCCCATCCGTGCTCCTGGAACTATTTCAAGCTGACCACGTTTCAGATTGCAGAATGACCACAGTGAAGAACCATCTGTCCATATCACCTTGAAGAAGCTAAATTTAACTAAGCTATTCTGATTTAATGGAGAAGTCATGGATGATGTCATTTAGCCTCACAATATTTCTTCAGTGGCAAATGGTTTTATTGTGCATATTGTGTTTTTCAAACATTTGATTTTCTTTGTGAAAATGTTTGCTGTGCAATAGTTTCTTCTTATTAATCACTTTCTCTGTTGTGTTTATACATGTAGTTTGTAAATTTGAGATTTGCTTGTTACACAGGTTACACAGCTAGAAATTGTACAAGGTGCATTGTCTTGCTATATTTGGGCTTTCTTTTGAGAATCAAACATGTATTTTTAAAGATAAAATGAGTTTTCATTAAAGAGGTTGAGCAGTTTGAAATGATTTGCATGGTTTTCCTGAGTTCTCTGAAGTATCCTGCAGAATAACATGGTTTAGTGCTGAGAGTCTGTTTAATTATTTTATCTTATGGTATAATTAAGATGTATAATTTTGACTGTGGAAGAATCTAGCATAATGAACTGGAGAAGCTCTATCTTGTAAAAACACTGCCAAGGTACATATTAAAGTATATATTTTCAACTCCTGTCATGTTAAGTCGGGGTTATAATTGGGGTTTATTTTTAGGGTTCAATTAAATGGGGTTTATTTTTGAACAATGAATGGTTAAAATGCATAAGTGATGTATGTACAAGAAAAATACAAGTTATTATTCGGTGGTGGTGGGGGTGGAGCCTAACCCAGCATAGGACACAAGCTTGCACTGATGTGAATAAGGGTGCAAATAAAAATAAAAGCCAGCACCTGGTTCTGTGTGTGGAGTTTGCGTGTTTGTGTGTTTGCCCTTGTTCACAGTGACCCTGTACTTAATAATAACTGGTGTTGGTTGGTTGGTTGGATGGATGGATGGGTCCAAAATCTCATTGTTTTCCTTCCAATATTCCGTCTCCAACTAACAGGTGAATAATGTATGAAGTGTGACTCACACAATTAATGCATGGCTGTTACTCATGAAATTGGGATTCTGTCAAAAGAAATGCAATAGACTGAGTATGTAAATCAAGCTTATAATTCTGCTGTTGTATATGCGTACGTATATTTGTACTTTTTTCCCCAAGCAGTGGCATTTTAAGTGCACTTCTACATGCAGAAACAAATGTTTATGCCTCAGACTTCTCTCTATATAGAAATGATTTCCGTATGCTTATATACTGTGAGCACAATAAGAAATGCAATGATAGGTCGGACCATGATGAAGCATTGCTTATGTTTCTAGTGCAAAAATGACTTCCGTCAAAGTTAAAGTACTATGGATTGTGAACCTGTCCACACACAGACTTGTGTCCCTGGAAAGACTTGTCTGAAAACTGTGAGGGTCGGGTTCTTAAATACCATGTCTGTGGGAAAAATTGCATTTTGATCCAAATGTCCATCAGATTTTGTCGTGGTGTTGACCCACAGACCGATACGCATGAAACTTTAAAAGGTTCGTGATTAAGGTCAGATCCCAATTTAAGCAGAGGTTGGTTGCGTTGGATGGAAGCTTCTGTTGAAATGTTGGAAAGATGACATCGCCTGCCTCCTACACATCACACTCGCCGAAGACAACAAACGGCTCTGTGTAATCACTGCTGCATCACACGCCTGCTCTTAATGCTGGGGCATTGATTGACAATCTGCAATTGATGGTACAGGTGTGTGTGTGTGTGTGTGTGTGTGTGTGTGTGTGTGTGTGTGTGTGTGTGTGTGTGTGTGTGTGTGTGTGTGTGTGTCGGGGGGTGTAGGGGCTGTGGTTCTCCAGAATCAAGAACTGTAGCAGAGGGAGCGAATCTTGGTAGCTTTTTCACAGCTTTGCCTCACATCCAGGGTGCAGCATGAGTGTCAGTCAGGCAGGGCATCATACTATGTGTTATATGTGTTGAAAAGCCTTACCCTGTGCTGTGGGACCAGTAAACAGTGTCCTCTTAAGAGGGCAACACCAGGTGACATGTGAAGTATCTGCCCCTCTTTAATGTCTCGGGTGAGGCTGTTGATTCCATTCAGGAACCTTTGCCTCAGAGCTCTTGAACTGCTGTGCCCGATGATGCTGGAACTAAATAAACTGAGATGTTGGAGAAAGCATTGAGGTTTTTGAGAAGGCACCAGTTTTATTTCTTGACTCCCTTCCGTTCTGTTAATTTTAGATGATAATGCGAAGCGACTCCCTTTTAAAATGAACTATAAAGCCTCTTGCCTTAAGAGAAACCTTTAATTCTGAACAGCCTTTGAATTTTTATTCTTTTAATGTCATAGCCTTCCTAAATTTAAGGCAACATCAATATAATTTTATAACCTTACCAAAAATTGGTTGCATTATAGCAGAGTTCCCATGATTGCCATCCTGTGAATACTAATATTGTTTTAGGTAATTGTTTAGAACCAGTCAAATTTTGACCTGGGGCCTGTAAACTGTGGTACTGTACTTTAAATCTGACAAGTTACCCTGATAAGCCAGTAACCCCACTTCATAGTACAGGCCACTGGTATTGTTGGGGATATAACATATATTGCATAATCAAAGGTTATTCTATGACTCAAAAGGAACAGGTTCCTGTTGATGTTTCATTTAGTTGGTTCTTAAACCTACAATAATTGAAGGTTATTCTATGACTCAAAAGGAACAGACTCCTATTAATGTTTCATTTATATGGTCTTCAAACATTCCACGGTCTGCAGTTAATTTGTTCACAATTAGCCCCAAGCAAAATGAATGTAATTACTGTTTGATTTTTTTAACAAGTACTTAATGAGGTGAGCTGGAGATGATAGCTGCGATTTTTGGCTTGTGTACTTTGCAAGAATTGCGTGCGATTGTTGAGAACTTTCACCCGGTGAATCAGTTTAAGATGGATGACATCAAGGGGATACAACATGAAAGGATCCTCAACGTCAGAGTTCATCTGGTGTGCATGTTCTGGTATTTCCTCAGAGGTAAGACAAGGACTGCATATTATTTGTGACATTTTTATTACAGTTATCAAACTGAAAATGTTTTCCTTGATCTGCTAAACACTTGAATCTCAAACAGCAAAACAAAAAGGGATCTGTGCTATTACTATATACACCTACTGTATACAACTACAGACAACTGCACTAAATATATTGCATTGTGAATCTCTGACATCAGATGTGTCCTTCACATGGTAACAAGCTATTAATTATTATTTTTAATTACAATCAGAGTAGTCCTTTTCACAGTTATCATTCTGAGTCAATTGCTGTAATTATTGCATGCTGTGTCTCCGTTATTCATATAGAGAATGGAGATGTTAGTTCTGATTAATAGCAAACGCACTGCCTCTTGGTGGATGTAAGCTTTATTCACGTAAAGTGACGCATTGCTCTTAATCGGAGAATTTACATCTAATCAACATAAATCTAAAATCCATACCTGACAATTAGCTATATTAGCAGAGATGAACGTGGCTGAAACAAAATGATCATCTCTGTGGTATCATATTTTTGTGGTCAACACATAGATACTTTTTAATTTGCATTTTTTAAGCATTTTTTTTGCATTCGTATTTCTGAAGTAGAACAGTATTAATCTACACAGTAAGTGCTTTACAGATTAATGACCAGCATGCAGCTACACAATGTGTGCCTACATATGTATATGTAATCATTTGCGTTTAGGTGAGTTATCTTAAATAAATGAAGTGTGTTTGTGGAGTTTATGCAGGACTTCAAGGAACTGAGTCCTTTGTGGATGCCCTTAGCATAGATGCCATTAGCTATTGCTAAATTATTTTCCTTTATCTGCTTTTTTTTTTGGCTGAACCAATCATATTTCGTAGCTGGGAAAATTACAAAATCGTGTTTCATAAGGGGGGGATGGGTAGCGGAAATACATTCTGAGAGTAAGTTTGAAACATTGCCGCTAATCCCTGGCGGCAGATTCACCATACGAGAAATCCCGTTTTCACGGTTTGTGGGTTTGCCAATCTCCATCCTTGATCTCCATCATGAACTGCCGGAAAGGCAATACATGGGGGCAGTTCATCCCAAAAAGCTGGCTAGTTTTGGAATAGTGTCACCGTGTGCTCCAAGACGCTGGCGAGAACTCAGCCCTGGAGAGGATTCATGCACTGGGCAGTATGGGGGCCACATTGCTGGGAGGTGGAGGGGAGGGAGGAAGGGGCAGCTGTCCTCCAGGCGGATGCTAGTCGCTTCAGACTTCGATGATGTTGATGGAAGGGACGGATGGGTGAAACTGCAAGGCAAGGTGAACATGATCAGAATTTATAAGAAAGAAGCTGCACCATACATTGACTTTCTGCCCACTCAATCGGGAGGTGATTGTTAGCAAAATTAAATATTTATAGGAGGAAAATCAGGCCGGAGTGACGTTCAAAGGCACCCGAATACTTGTCTTTGGTCTGGTGGTCACGGAGACCTTAGGGGCTGTGAACCTTTTATATGTATTTTTTTAATACAGTATCTTGGGCATTTTAATTTGCAACTATCAGTTGCTACTATCAGTGACTCAACAAAAGCAGGAAAATTAGTAACATGCTCGCAGTTTGAGAAATACACTGACCCACAACATGGTGATTCTGGTATCATTCCAGTTTGGAATTTCAGTGGTCCATTGTTTAGTGTTTTCAGACTGAAACACTGTACTACAATTAGGCATTCAACTGCTAATGTGTTGAGTAACACTAATTTGGTTAAAAACCATAGTTTTGTATGTTACTGCACAACTCGGATATCATGGTTTAGTTGTGTTTACTGTATGCACTTGATAAACAAAATGTACCAATGAGCCAAAATGATGTGGACAAACAACTGGGTCAGAGCATGTCTGAAATGGCAAGGCTGGTGGGGAGCTCAGGGTCAGCCACGGTGAGCGCCTACTGAGAGAGATCCGCAGAGGGAAAGACCACAAGCTGCCGGACAGGATGTTGGGTGGCTGAAAACTTACCAAAGTAAGATGTGAGGTTAGACTGTCACATCTGGTACAGACTAACAGGAGGGCTACTGTGGCACAAATGGCAGATCATTTTAATGTCACCACACTTGGCATCAAGCCCTACTGGGTGTTGGACTTGCATCAGTATTACGAGTTAACATAATTTGTTTCACGTCAGGGTGGTCATAATATTTTGGTTCATCTGCGTATACCTTGTTTTTACAGTTTAGGAAATATATAGGTCAGGGGATGATTTAATCGTAAAATATTTTAATTCTGTCGCTGCTCGTTTCCGGGTCGCTGCTCGTGTGGTCGACCGACGGGCTAGTGGGGTGATGTGCATGTCTATTGTGTGTGTTGCTCCTCTATGCCTTCTTAATTGCCCCTCGGGGGATAAATAACGTTCTTTGAATTGAATTGAATTGAATTATTTGCCTAAGAATATACAGTTGTCCTTTTAATGATTGAATCCACAGACCTGTGTATTTAATGGCGTATCTGATGTGTTTTAAATACAAGCTTAAGTTCCAAACCGCAAAATGGTCAGCTGTTATTTCAAATCACCTTCGTGTGCATCACTGTCTGTCTGTCGCTCTCTAATCGTGTGAAATGGCACGTTGCCCCATGGACCCAGCAAAGCTAAACAGGGCCTGATTTCTATTGCACGGGAGGGAGATATGAGATTGAGGGGGGAGATGGGCTTTCGGGGGACGTGCTCAAAACCTCTTCATGAATGCCAAGCAGGAGCTGGAATCGTTTGGTGTTTGGCAAGTTTGAGGCCCTCGCTCCCGAATTCGTGACGCTGCCTTGATTCACAGGCCAAACGGCAGCATTCATCAGGCACTTCTGTAACATCCACAAGTCTGTTTAAGCGAGAGGCTGAGGAACTCAGTGATACTAAAAGCTTTTTTATTACACTTTTCAAGTATTGGAATGGGCTGTTTTTTCCGTAGTAAGAAAAAAAAACCCTGTTTATTATTAGTACAACATCAAGTTAATTTAAATAATTTTAAGCTAATGTGTATGGGGGCCACAACAATTCTGTGGTGCTCATGGGGACAGTCAGGTGTTAGTAATTTCTGGGGTTAATTCAATCTGCACGACCCCTGTTCCCTGACTGTATATGCTCTACCCAATCATCCGCTCCTGCAGAAACACCCTGCACGCTTGTTTTCTGTCTTTCCAAACCCAACAGAACTCGATTATTTCGGTCATGTGCCCCCCTCCACCCTGCCCCCCCGTCCCCGTCCCCATTTTTCATGCGAGGTGAAAATAGATTCAATATTTTTAACTTGTTTCTTAGGCTGTTTGACCTGTTTGACATAAACAAGGACAAACTGAGTATGTTTATTGTGTAAGCCAAGCATGTTATTACAGTGAAAAATCTGGCCAACGAGAAACCTGTCTAAAATAACTAAAGTGGTATAAACCAAAACAAAGACAGTGCCTTAATTTTGCTTTTAGTTTTATGGCAAATCTTAACCATTCTACCATGACCTGTGGCATGCCTGCTTTTGTGATTTAAGTTTTAATGATGTCAGTGCCTTTAATTAGATAGCCTTTGATATGCCTGTTTAAAGTCTGCTGTTAGCCTGTTAGCCGCAGGCTTGTTATCGGCCTCACTTGAAATGCAGGCCATTCTGCAGTCTGATAGTCAACGTCTTCATATGTTAAGGCACAAAGCAAGAGGGGCAAATATCTACTGGAGGTTTAAACCTTCTCGTATATGCACAATATAATTCAATTCAAACAGTGCAGATAAAAATTTACATTTTGAATGG
>JABFDZ020000043.1:14816116-14880493 GCA_019775955.2 Pollimyrus isidori
CCCCCCCCCCCCCCCCCCCCCCCCCCCCCCCCCCCCCCCCCCCCCCCCCCCCCCCCCCCCCCCCCCCCCCCGGTCCTTTGAGCCCCCAGACCAACTCATGTACCCTTACAAGCATCTCTTTTTTTTTTTTTCTTTTCTGAATGAACCACCCTCTGGCAGGAAGATACAAGCAGCTGACATACCGAGCCAATTTATCTAGAGAGTCCAGGCTGCTTGTTTGCACAGCAAGCACAAGCACAATGGCGATCCAGCCTCTGCCGGTGCCCACCTTGCTCCTGAGCAGGCCCCCACTATGGTGCTCTGGCGTGCTCCGCTCCGAGCACGGCTTCACCTTCTCCTTGCTGTTGCTGGAGTCGTTGTCCTTGATAATGTCATACTGCCGGCAGAACAGGGCGATCACAGCTGAAACAGAGCCATGCAGTCCACAGCAGTCTCAGAGGCTCGGTGGTGCCATTTAGTGCATATGTGCGTGTTTGTTTGTGTGTGCGTCTGAAAATGCTGCATGCACTTTGCAGTACAGTGATGTCATCATTTTTGCTCTGCCAATGCTGAACTGAGTCTGTCCTTTTTGCTGTCACAACGCCAGCCTGACCAGAAATAAGCATGCACCCATTTCTGCACTTGATGCAGAAACCGATGACCAACCGATCACCATGGTACAGCCGATCTGATTTAGCACATACATTTCAGTAAAAGTGACACAGAAAGTCCGGACGTCCAGTTACACTATCGCACAATTCATTTATTCACTATCTTTATCTCAATGCAGGGGTTTTCGAGAGTGAGACTGAAATAAAATTGCCATTCCCCTCATGAGTTCCCCGCGGTAATCAAGGCTGACAGAGGCCAGAGTTTTCATTCTGCTGTCTGCCTTAGTGAAAGGAAAGGGATGGCTTGAGTTTTCCCTCCAATGACAAGCGTTTGGTATGAACAGACAATAGGGTTTCAAACGCCTGGATGAATTCCGTGCATCATATTCAGCTACTAACACGAGGATCTGTGGCTCTAAGCAAGATTATAAAGTGATTTTATAAAACGAGAGCCCAGACTTGTCTTCTCATGAGGGCAGAAAGATGTTTTGACCCTAAGCTGTGTGATTTATCATTTAATTGATTCATTTTTATGAATTTGTTATTGAATTATAATTAATCTGCAAAGATTACATATTAATTCTGTCTTATTTTTCAGCCATCTTTTCTGTACTTCAGCAGGGAATAACTGTAACCCTAAGTCGTAATACGATAAGGAAGGAAAAGATTAATCGACCTTTACTTGCCTACTTTGCCAAGCCTGCCGATTTATCTCTCACCCTAAAATAATGTCTTGAAACTCAGCACAATGTTACATGTCCTACTTACTGGATGTAATTTAATTGGCCTACTGAAACGTTAACCAAATGGCAAGTTACCTCTACTTCCGATAAATGTATTTTAATTGATATTGACATGTCAATCTAATTAAGTCACTGTGATATTGCAGTCCAGATATCTAGCCAACAGTAACATTAACCGATTGAAACATATTGATTAATGTACATTTTAATGATTGACTATAATAATATGGTGATTGATATATTTGAAATGTTTGGAAACATATTCATACAACATTGACATGTCTTCGTGTAACATTTATAGCTTTAATGTAGCTTTTCTTTTCAATCTAATATATTTTACAAATTAGATTTCATCCATTTCTTTACTGAGAGATGTGTCTTATTGTCATAAATTATGTCAGTTGGAAGTATTGTATCTGTACTGATGTGATGTCATTTTCTTGACCAACTGTCCTGCAAAGAGTTTCAATATATTTAAAAAATAAGTCTGTTAAGGGAAAATCGGACCCTTACCTGCCCACATCACCAACACCACGACGATGATGATCATCTCTCCTGTTTGGAGGTTTCTGGACTTATCTAAACCCTGCACTGTTGGATCATCTGTGGAGACAGTGAGCACAGTGCAACCAATAAAAATGTTTAATTTAGGCTATCTCAAGCTCACAGTAACGTCTGTGATTTTTCAGACCACAGAATGTTACTTGGTTAACTGTCTCCTATCATATTTCAATGCTTTCTTCTTTACTTCTTATTTAAAAGCAGGATTATTTTAAGGTTTTGTTTAATTTTATATTCATATAATATACAAACACAAAATATATTTTGTGTATGAATTGTTTGTGTCCATCCATAGATCCATCCATTATCTGCCGCTTATCTAGTGTCGGGTCGCAGGGGCAGCCGTCTAAGTAGGGATGCCCAGACCTCCCTCTCCCCAGTCACCGCCATGGGCTGTCATGAAGTCTCCTGGTAGGACATACCTGAAACATCTCCCTAAGGAGGCATCCAGGAGTCATCTTAGACTAATGCCCGAACCACCTCAACTGGCTCCTTTCGATGCAGAGGAGCAGCTGCTCTACTTTGAGCTCTTCCCAAATGTCTGAGCTCCAAGCCCTATCTGTAAGGCTGAGCCTTTGAAAGAAACTCATCTCTGCTGCTTGTATCATCAGTCTCATTCTTTTGGTCACTGCACAAAACTCATGACCATAGGTGAGACCAGGAACATAGATCGACTGATAAATTGAAAGCTTTGTCTTCCGCTTCAGCTCTCACCGACAGAACGATACTGCATCCACTTTACTGCCGACACCGCACCAATCTGCCTGTCGATCTCCCTTCTTCCCTCACCCATGAACTTAACCCCGAGATACTTAAACTCGTCTACGTGACGCAGTAACTCATCCCCCACCAAGAGAGGGAAATCCACCCATTTCCAGTCGAGAACCATGGCCTCAGACTTGGAGGTGCTGATCCTCAACCCTGTCACCTCACACTCAGCTGCAAACTGCCCTGACGACTCCAAAAGGACCATATCATCTGCAAAAAGCAACAAAACCCTGAGACCCCTAAACCAGTCCCTCTCCACCCCTTGGCCGCCTGGAAATTCTCTCCATAAAAGTTATGAACATGATCACAAAGCATAGGCCTGGTGGAGTCCAACACTCACTGAGTCTGACTTACTTCTGGCAATGAGAACCAAGCTCTTGCTCTCTTTGTACAGGAACCTGATGGCCCACAACTGTGGACCCTGTACCCCATACTCCTGAAGCACCCCCCATAGGACTTCTTGAGGGGCACATTCATTCACCCTTTCCAAGTCCACAAATCACATGTAGACCTGTTGGACAAACTCCCATAAACCCTCCAATATCCTTGTGATGGTGAAGAGCTGGTCCCACACATTCCGCAACTCCCATTCAGACGTAATGTCCCCTGACTACCTCAGGATGCCTAAGAAGTTCGGCAGAGGTTCAAGTTAGAGATCCCGGTGTGTTACATACACACACATACACTTTTCATTAATTTCTTTGGGAAAAACTCTATTCCCAACAATTACAACCTTAACCATAAGAAACCAAACAAAATACATTTTTAGTTCTTTTTATTGTAGTCACAGGTTCTTAAAAAATTTACCTTTTCCTTAGTGGTGACCGAAAAAATGGTCATGCATATATAGTGGCGGGAACAATCATTTAATTATTCCAAACCCGTACATGCAGTGTGATTATACAGGCCATTAGTGAACAATGCCAACTCCATAATGGTGGATGACATAAAAATTGTTCAACAATAGCTGAACTAGCCACAGGACTGCCAGCATACTAACTCCTAACATAAAAAACCAAAAGAAAAGCTAGTAAAATACACACTGATCTAAGAGACTGAACAGCATCTGATTTTATGCATGCTGCAAGGCATGCCGGAAAGGATATCCCAGAATTCCCCAGCAGCCCACTACAATTTATTATATGTAATATAAACAACAAACATGCAGTATTTACTGCAGCCCCCACTAAACAAAGCAAACTGAAGATGGATGGATGGTCACATAGTATGTATATTTAATTTATACAACCAGATTTAATCATATTTATGACACAGTAGTAGTAGTGGCCTGTAGGGCCTGGACTTGGGACAGACCATGTTTCAGAAGCAGCAGAGATGATGTAGCTGATTACTGACCTGTGAAATTTTATAATGTACCTTAGGAAGAGAACCACCCTCGTTACTGTTCCCTACCAATCTTTGAGATGAGCTCCAATTACCACCCTCTATAGGGACCTTATGGCATTGCACCCCATCTTCAGGCTTTGCCACGTGAGTGATGAGCCACTTCGTTATTCAACATTTCATCTCCTGAATTGTCCAGCCTTACTTTGCTTGCCTATAGGGTGTGACCCAGTAGTCCAAATCCAATAGTGCTACTCTGTGTGTGATTATCAATTAGTCTTTTGGGGAACATCTATCATATCTACAATGTGAGCAATACACGTGGCCTAAATTTACAGTGCCATGAAAAAGTCACAATCTAACATTGGAACATATGGAAATTAACACAATAAAAACTAATAAGAATTTGTTCTGTTCTTCAGATAGGTACTGACTAGATGAACACTGCTTCGGTTCCCAAACTTCTCTCCAAGGTCACCTCACCCATTCTATATACAGTGGTACCTCAGTTCTCGAACTCACTTACAGTAAACTCGAATTTCTTGAAAGTCGAACGAATCGGTTTGACATAGAACTCGATCTGAATATCAGAAGTCGAACCGTGAATACTGACCAAATATATATTGTACGTGCCCGGAAATGAGTCGTATCACGATGCAATTCTTACTTGAATGCCTTCTTCACAGACTGGATGATTAACCAAATAAAGCAGTGCGACATTACAGTAACTAACAATAAATAAACCACTAACTTACGTGTATTATTAGAGGATTTATGTCATTTATTTAAATTTATGTTACCAGGTAAATTAACTGAAAACCAGTTCTCAATGCTTTACGTGATATTCAGGAGAAATAGCAGGGAACTGCCTGGGATACAAACGTCATGCGTGTAACTAAACTCTTCAGCCAATAAGGGCAAAGGTTTGTCGTCACAAAGCCGGTCCAGTTTGTGCAGCCGGGAGAGAGGTCGCAATGCATCTAACCATAATGCATTGCGCCAGGATCAGAATGCGTTGCTTTATGCTAGCACTGTAAGAAAGTCGAACGCACCCAATGACCGGACTGGGGAAACAAACTGAAACACAGATTTAATACAGAGGACTAATGACAACAACCAGAAACAGCTGATCACATGTGGATCCTACACAAGGTTAACGAGCGGGCATGGCACATGGAAGGAGCGGACGATCGGGGCAAGACAGGGATAATGTCGGGATAAGATCTTTATCGTTTTGGAAGCTGTTAAGGAAAAAATGCTCCTCTTTTATCCTGTTTATTTTGTGTTTAAATGCTAAAAAAGAAAAAAAAACATATTTAGGTGTAATTTTGGGGGGTCTGGAACCAATTAATTGGCTTTCGATTATTTCTTATGGGAATAATTTGATCAGAACTCCAAATTTTTAGTATTCGATCCGGATTCTGGAACAGATTAAGTTCAAGAACCAAGGTACCACTGTATTTGTTCAATTTTACCATCAGCTCACTTAATTTACTTATTTAATTAGTTAAGAAAAATCAATGAGATATTGATTAACTATGCAAGATGTGCTAGGTAGTTCAGTCGAAAAATGGTTGCTGAAAATTCTGGGGTGATTCCTCTGCCACCCCCTGGAGGATGGGGCTCCCCTTTGAGTTTGGTTTCTCCCAAGGTTTCTTCCTTCTTGGGAGTTTTTCCTTGCCACTGGCACCTCTGGCTTTCACTTTTGGTGGGAATAATGTAAAGCACTTTGAGACAATGTAATGCTGTGAAAATGCGCACTACAAATAAAATTTAATTCAATTTAATTTAATTGATTTTAGCAAAAGCTTTGAAATAGCTAAGCTAAATCCTATTGACAGCCATGCCCTCATAGCTTTATACAAACATAAAGATCATATATTTAAATTCTTTGGCTGTGCAAGACTTTTGTACAGTACTGTACATGGATAAGATGCATGAAAACCCCAACAAGCCTGTCTAACATGATATGGCCATTATCTTCATAGGGAATGACGTTAATCTATTCTGGAGTAGAATGAAATCCATGTTTCTGTGTGTGATGCTGTATATCTATCTATGTATCTCTTTATCTCTTTAGTCTGTCTAGTTCTTTACATTGTTCTGCTTGCAGCT
The DNA here is from genome assembly GCA_019775955.2 of Pollimyrus isidori. Classification (NCBI taxonomy): domain Eukaryota; kingdom Metazoa; phylum Chordata; class Actinopteri; order Osteoglossiformes; family Mormyridae; genus Pollimyrus; species Pollimyrus isidori. The sequence continues at coordinate 14,822,238 of JABFDZ020000043.1, forward strand.
TTGGATGAAGAGTTTTGATCTTTATTGTCTTGCTGACTAATGTGAAATAACCAGGATGAAATTTCCCACCAAGGCAACAGCTGACTCCCGGGGTAACAGAAGATGGCTCGGTAATGCTTTACACTAACTACACCTTCATGGTGCACTCATTATATGTACATAAAACATTCAGTGCACTTTCAAAATACATTCATAATGCATTCATAAGACATTCATAAGCAGCATGGAAATATAACTTAACATCATAACATACCTTAACAGCTTTAATATACATTAATAACAAGTAGGATGAGATATTTCAGTGTTTGGTTTGGTCTTTACAACCCAGTCCCGTCACAAGCATTGAAAGGAAGAATCAATGGAAAATGGATGTATTGATGAAGAGATGAATAATAGTGCTTTATTATTTTTCTAAACTGTTCAGTTGATGACGCATATTTCATGTGGATGGGTGAAGAGCTTGGATAGTTTCGAGGTGCCCTGTAGTGCGTGGTGAAGCACTGACACGTACCAGCATAACATCACTCTCTTCCTACTACCCCACTACTGAGAAAGTGCAAAGCAATCCACACATTCATCTTGGGGATCAGTCTTCATCAGTGGGATTTACAGCCCGTGGGTGTTCCCCATTTCCTGTGTGACCATCTCTTAACCTGTGTGGAATCACTCCAGAGCACCACTCTTCCCGATTGATCCTTTGTATTTTGTGAGTCACACTGAAAATCCCTGGTTCCCAATTCTGGATTGTCAGCTTTCCTGCCAGTTATAAAAGCTAATTTGTAGTATACACTAGGTGTTTTACAATTCACAATTATAGCTTGGGGGGAGGGGGGGGGGGGGGGGACTAAGCTAAAATACCGCCTACTGCTTCTGACGTTAATCAATTGATCTTTATCAAGAAATAAAATTTTGCACTCAGCTGAGAAATGCCATAAACATAAATGTCCACGGGACAAGAAAACTTAACCCTCTATCACAGTAAAATATCTGGCTATATGTCCCCGCAACGCAACCTTCCAATTATAAGAAAGATCTGTAAAAAAAAAAAGTCTAATTATTCTTTTCATTATTATTTAAATTATTATTTCATGCGTGTGTTTTCTCTTGCACATACAAATGCTGTGTGATGTGTTACATGCCAGCTGAGACTCTGCTGATGAAGAAAAAGACACGATGGCAACGCTATAATCTCTCTTGGGGCATTTCTGAGTCTCTCATTGGCTGCGTTGTTTTTCAGTCAATCAACCAGTCAAATTTGCTTTAGTCACAAATCGTTTTGCAGTAATTAAAAGCAATTTCTCATTGCAATGTGAAAACCCAACAAACATATAAAACGCACTATTGGAATAAATCGTAATCAATCCATCATAGCCTCAAAAAGGTTATTAAGTAGTATCACTAAAATTACACTCAATGCACAAATGAGAAACACAGTTGTAAATAATTTATAAAAATAGCAATTTTGGCATCCATAATTACTCCTTTTTAAAAATGACTAGAGGCGTTGCTAGGGCTATTTTAGAGGGGCTGATTCCCCCCAAAATCAATAAATATACAGAAATGACTTTAAATGTTGTGCCATCAATCATTTTCATTAAAATCAGACCCCCCTCCAGTATAGGTTTCCCGACTCTCTACTGATACTCCTGAGTATGACCAGCAGTGTAGTGTTGGAGAAAAGTCATGGTTTAATGCTGTATTTGGTGGATGGATGGATGGATGGATGGATGGATGGATGGATTGATGGATGGATGGATGGATGGATTGATGGATTATCCTTGATCATTCCTGCATACACATACCTTTGAAATAATCGTCATTTGAAAGTGAGCCCAAGGGAGGAGCATTAAAGAGAGAATCGCACTCCCACGATAACTGGGTCAAAGCTGCTCTTGGCGGCGCAGACAACAAAGGAATGAATCGGAAGCCCCGCCCCCAAGAGCTGTTTCTGTGATCGTGTTACAGTTTGTGGGTGCAGCAGTTATCTCTTGGTTTAAAACAGAAACCACAGAGTTTGCATACTCTCCATGTAATTTATTTGTCTAACATTCTTGCGCGCTCCACAGTGACACACACTTTGCATTTAATATTTTATATGGTTCCATTGGGAAGAGAGCAACTTAGATCCCAGACAGTTTTATACAAAATAATGTATTAGGATTTCTTTTTGAATTAAAATCATATGAAATTGAGGTCCAGAAATGGTGGGGTTGATATGTTGGCTTTTCTCAGACACAGACACAACTAGCGGTGAGCCATTAATCAAATGACAGAATCCTGGGACAGCTGTTTGAGACACATTAAGAGGAGAGGATGGGAAAGAGACCAAGCTGGATGCTCATTCATTCACATTCACATCCAGTCCCCATCAGTCTCATTAATGGATTCTAATGATGCCTTATTTTAAGTGATACAGAATCTCTAGAAGCATATACAGACTTCTCAGTTCACATTAATTAGGTTTTAAAAGCTTTTCAAGATCATATAAACAAATAAGCATTAATCAATAAACCTTGCCAGCTTAGTCCAAAACCCTCCGCTTGCATTTGTTTTCAGTGACACGTTCTGTTTTTTTGACCCATTTTCTTTGGGGCTACGAAAAGCTGTCCTCATTCAGTGAAGTTTGCGGTCAGTAAAGCTTTCTCTCTGTTGTGAAGTACAGTGTCCAAGTGCCATGCCAGGCTCCATTAAAAGAAGAAAAAAAAAACACCACTTTGCTTCACTGAATTATGTATTTAGGGGGACTCTATTGTATTTTAATGAATATATAAATATTTTCAGAATGGAAATGTAATGCCACTGAGACATTTTTAGTACTAAATCTAAGCACTGTACTTATCAATGTGTTTTTAATTTGGCTCCCGGCCGCAGAAGCTCCGGGAGAAAGCAGAGATAACTTAAATGGCTTTTTGTGTAGCTCGGGAAGCCTGGGCTGCTCGCGGGACTTACATCGAGCCGCTCGCTGATCTTGCATAAAGGACAAGGCCGCGAGTTAATGTCCCCCCCCGGCTTCTCCATAACCAGATTTTCTCTTGTTGAGACTCTTAACTGATTGAGCCATTGTGGCAATGGGGGCTTATGTAAGACTGCCTTGCTCTGCCAAGAAAGCGGCTTTCCCCTGAAAGATGTATGCTCAGTATGTGGTGTGATGACAGCAGAGAGTGGTGGATAATCTGATCTGCTATACCTCCTGCACGCTGAACAGGGAGACCTACCTCTGTGTTGCCTAGTATTACACAAAGTCTATCATATTCACTGCAGCGCTCTAAAGCAAGTTTTGTATTATCTTGCTTTTTTTGGGGTTTCTTTGTTTGCTCTTCCCCTGTGTTTCACTTCATTCTCTCCTTTATGATTTTAGTCTATTCCAAGCCACTGCCTTTAAGCCATCTTATTTTATTCCTCTCCCATGTATATTGTTTGTTTATGTGTGCATTGGCTTATTTATTTTCCAGTGGATCTCTGGCCTGAAGCTTTGCTGGTTGCACTTTGCATCGCCCTTGCTTTCCTTCTTAAATCCTTTAATTATTTACCCCCCCCCCCCCCCAGCACTAGTCTCCTCTCGTACTGGGTCTTGTTCCATTCTGGACCTGATGAGGTTCTGTTTTGCCCAGTCCCTGCCTTATAGGCCCTCAGACATTTGGTTGAGCTGCGCTGTGTCTCATGGAAGCCCCTCCACCCCGGTCTGCCTGCCTGATAACCCACAGACCTGCCTTCCTTTCACCCCTTCCACTGTGTTCCTGCCACCGCTTCTCCTTTTCCCCTCTTTGTATTTCCAGCACTTTTGTGACACCCTCCTCCCCCGCACCCACCACACACAAGGCCTTTTCACCGTCCCCTTCCCGCCAATCTCGCACCGTTTCTGTCCTGTCGGTCAGAGTGACCGCTGCTGTTGGACTTAATATCCACCTGTCTCAGTCCTGACATTCTGCCCCCCCCCCCCATTGCCCTCTGCTTTCATCTCTGCCTCTTCCAGCTGCTGGCGCGACAGTGTTGCCAGTAGCCATTGACCCCCCCCCCATGTTACAGACACTGTCCTGTCAATCAGATCCCTCCATGACTCCATATAATTTCTGACCCCACTCTCTAGCAGAAAATGTCTCCTGTGCCTCCCTCCCAGGATTCTCCAAGCTTGGGGCCCAGCAGGCAAAGTCTCTGTGCTTGTAATTGGAAGGTTGCCGCTTTAGGTCCCATGCTGAGCAGAATAGTCACATGACCATTGGACCCTTGAGAAAGGCCCTTAACCTGCGACATGCTCAGTTAAATGGCTCTGACCCCAGCCTTATGTCTATACGTGTGCATGTGTCTTAAAAAGAAGAGAAGGATATGTTAAACAAAGCATTGCAATGTACCTGTATTCATACATGTACAAATGACAAATAATGCTTCATTTCATTTTGTTATATATGTCAGCGGTCACCAACCATTTTTACGCCACGGACCGGTTACATGTCAGACAATATTTTCATGAACCGGCCTTTAAAGTGTGGGGGGTAAATAAGACGAAATAAAATGATACGACTGGCATAAAAACAAATATAAACCGCAGAAAAATAAAACTCACCATTACGTTGAATTAGTGGGAGCCCTGAGCTTGTTTCTCCGAAACGAGCCGGTCCCATCTAGGCGTAATGGGAGACAATGACACCCAAAGTATTTTTTCTATGCGGCCCGGTACCAAATGACCCGCGGACCGGTGGTTGGGGACCTCTGATATATGTGACATGTACCTTAACAGGCTGGGGATCTCTGTCCGCGCCTGGAAGGTTGTGGGTTCAAATCCCATGACTGGCAGAGTAATCATTCCACCATTGGGCTTTTGAGCAAGGGCCTAAACCCCACGTGCTCTAGGGTGGCCCTGTGTTCTGACCTCAATATTTGCTCTTATCTGTGTGTACATTTCTGTCCATTTCTCTCATGGAGAGTAAGATGGGGTATGCTATAGCTGTCCGGCCTTTCCATGGTGAAAAATAAAGTTCCTCTGTTCTATTCTGTGGTACATTAGGGTAACATTCTCAAAATGAAACTAATGGAGCCTAATATTTCCATTTAAATGATAGTCTCGTTCATTGAAAATGAATTGTTTTCTTAGACACATCACAAATCACACAACAGGAGAGGCTTTGAACATACATGTCCTATTTCTGAATGCTTACAATTAATAATTAGGTGAAATGTGTGTGCATGTGTTATTCTGATGTTGTGGGGACCATTTTTCCCCCACAAGGTTAAACTCAAATTTATAAAACTCTGTGACTGTTAGCAAACAAATTAAAAAATCCAAAAGAATTTTGCTTGGTTATGTATGGCTAAGGATAGGGCTGGGTATGAGTTAGGGTCAGCATGTTGGAATTACAGTTTTCCCCATAGAAATGAATGGAGAGATTCCACAAATATATTATTACAAACCTGTGTGTGTGTTTGTGTGTGTGTGTGTGTGTCTGTGTGTGTGAGTGTGTGTCTGTGTTTCTGTGGGTGTGTTTGCGTGTGTATGTGTGTGTGCGTGTGTATGTGTGTGTGTGTGTGTGTGTGTGTGTGTCTGTGTGTAGAGCCTCACAGAGATGCACTGCCTTATCTTGCTTAACAGATTGTTTACTGAGGAAATAACTCATTTGAGGAAGAACATTCACTTGGGGCTAAATTAACTGAAGAGGGTTAGAGTAACTGCAAACATCATCTGGAAACTATTGCCATGTTACAGCTGCTCACACAAAACCAAATAGGAATAATGTTGCTGGAATAAAATAAATAAATAAAACAAAATGGAAATTTCCTTCATTACATCTTGAAACTGACCCCAGTTGGACTGATGACATACAGAGGCTTACACAAACATAACATTTATGAATGAAAACACTCCACACACATTGTATAGAGACATCAATGTTTTACTTAATTTAATTTAAATCCAGTTGACATATTTTAAAAGAAATATGACCATCGAGGTCTGCTATGTAATGGTTGTCTTTTAAAGCAGCATGCAGAGACACAGAAGGCGTTATGGGTTTATGTTTTATCTAAACCTGGGATTTATGTGTCATGTAAAGGCAACAATAATGAGTGACTATGAACACTTTTCTAGTTCATTCCTTCTGAAGGCAGTATTTGGCAAATATATTGACTAGTATTGTTTTTATTATATTGATAACATTGCTGAGTCTCTTCAGCTTTAATTACTATTCATTTATTCATTATGCACTGCCATACTAATTAGAGGAAACCCTTAGAGCTTTATAACTTGCTGAATTCTCATCCAGTGCTTGCTGTTACAGACAAAAAAATGTCCTTGTTCCTTGTTCTTTTGCCTGGTAAGCTTTTTTTTTAATAGATTGTTTAGATTGAAATGGAAATTGAAACCATTTATGATTTTACCAATAGGAAAACGATCTTAACGACTGCCTGTTATCAGAAGGTCGCCACTTCCTGCGGCTGGTAAAGTTAGGAGGTCACTGCCCCTGAGTAAGATACTTAACCCCAGAAACTGTTCCTGGGAAGCCAGAGAAATGGCTGCCCCTGTGACCTGACACCAGGCTTCTGTCACCCCTGTGGCTGCGTGTCTAGTAGTAGAGCAGGATGGGATACATGAAAATGAAAGATTTTTGAAGTACCCGTACTCCTACGAATGGCAAATATGTTATCATTATTGTTGTTATTGTTCTTCTTCTTCCTATTATTATAAGGGAAGGACACATATGTGGAGTTTATTTAAAGCTTATAATGCTGTCAGTGAATTTAACCACACTGACATCATATACTGTATGTGCTGTAGGCTAAACCCTGCATTCTGATTCTACCTTAGTGCAGATAAACACCTCTGAATGAATCTTGTAAGCTGGACATTTCAGTTCTGAAGAAGACACACTATTGTAAAGGCAAGAGCACATTGCCCTTATTTTGTTTCGATAACGTACAACACAGCCCCAAATCCCAGTATCTTTTTTCTTCATTCAGAGGGAAACTTCAAAACGGCGTATCGCTAAGCTGGGTAATTAATTTTACAATACAGCAACAGCGACTGCTAGAGCTGAGCAGACTCGTTTCATAACTCTGATGCTTTTCCTTGACCTGTTCTGGCAAATGAATGCAGCAGCATCTCCTAATCAGTGCTCCGTGTCCCAGAGATCCCTGTCCAGAAAAACTGCATACTGTCTGTCATCTACATACTGCCTGCACAGATGGCTCTTAAATCTCATTTCAGGGTTTATCGCACTTCCTGTATTGTGGTGATTGTGGTAATGCCCAGTAGTGTCTTTGTACCTTAAGGCTTTGGGTTTAAGTCCCACCCCATCTGTGTGAGGAAATTTACATTCATTTCATTTTCTATGCACAGTCCGAACGTTTGTATTTTTTGTGGGTTATTACTTCTGTGGCTGTATTGTGTGGTCTTCGGTTGCCAACTATGAATTTAATAGCATTTTACTATTATGTATTTCATACATAAACAATTTTAAAAATTCTGTAATAAGTATTGCATTTCCTTGTTCCTTTCTAAATATTTACTTTTTGTATCGCCCGTCCGCTTGGAAACACTGCTTCTGGAAAAGTATTAAGATTCCACTGGCGCTGTTGGACATGTATGCCTGATTGATGTATTCAGAGAAGAATATTTTGACCAAGCCACACGTGACAAGCAAGCCTTTTTTTAAAATGTGTCCTTTGTGCTGAAAGTTCCATGGAATGTTGAAGAATATTGAAAAATATTGAAGGTTTTTTCTCAACACAAGCAAGCATCCAGTGACTGAGTGCCAATGTTCTAAATACATGTATAAATATGAAAAATCATATCTCCCTTTTCAGGTTGCTGTATATCTCTTTATTATAGTCCATAAAATGCTATTTGTGTCTCTAGCTGGCTGAACATTCGATGTAAGATTTATGCGAGAGTACAAGATGGGCAGAAATGAAAATGCTTGCATTTCGAGCACCGCAGTGCTCTGTTCTCCCCCACACTCCCACCCCCAGGCATGACAAAGCTATCAAATTAGCAGTAATGGGCAAAGCCTGACATTCACTGTGCAGCCTGGCACTGTCTCTAGAATCGGGGTGTCAGACTCCAGGCCTGGGGGGCCGGAGCGCTGCATATTTTTGGGTTTCCCCTCATTTAACACACCTGATTCAACTTCTTGAGCTAAATATCACACAGGTCTTGAACTGAATAATTTCTGGCGAAACAGGGAAAGAACTAAGGTACACAGGGCTCTGGCCCCCCAGGACTGGAGTTTGAAACCCCTGCTCTAGAGCATTCGTCGTGCAGCCCGACACTGCATCTGTAACATTCACCGTGGGCACGACACTGCATCTAGAGCACTAACTGTGCAGCACGGCACTGCATCTAGAGCACTAACTGTGCAGCGCGGCACTGCATCTAGAGCACTAACTGTGTAGCCCGGCACTGCATCTAGAGCACTAACTGTGCAGCACGGCACTGCATCTAGAGCACTAACCGTGCAGCACGGCACTGCATCTAGAGCACTAACTGTGCAGCCCGGCACTGCATCTAGAGCACTACTGTGCAGCACGGAACTGCATCTAGAGCACTAACCGTGCAGCACGGCACTGCATCTAGAGCATTCACCGTGCAGCCCGGCACTGCATCTACCGTAGAGCACTAACTGTGCAGCCCGGCACTGCATCTACAGCACTAACTGTGCAGCACGGCACTGCATCTAGAGCACTAACTGTGCAGCACGGCACTGCATCTAGAGCATTGACTGTGCAGCCCGGCACTGCATATAGAGCACTAACTGTGCAACCCGACACTGCATCTGGAGCACTAACTGTGCAGCCTGACACTGCATCTGGCACATTCATCGTGCAGCCCGGCACTGCATCTAGAGCACTAACTGTGCAACCCGGCACTGCATGTAGAGCATTGACTGTGCAGCTCGGCACTGCATATAGAGCACTAACTGTGCAACCCGACACTGCATCTAGAGCATTGACTGTGCAGCCCGACACTGCATCTAGAGCATTAACTGTGTAGCCAGACACTGTATCTAGAGCACTAACTGTGCATCCCGACACTGCATCTAGAGCATTAACTGTGCAGCCAGACACTGCATCTAGAGCATTAACTGTGCAGCCCGACACTGCATCTAGAGCACTAACTGTGCAGCCCGGCACTGCATCTAGAGCACTAACTGTGCAGCCCGGCACTGCATCTAGAGCACTAACTGTGCAGCCAGACACTGCATCTAGAGCATTAACTGTGCAGCACGGCACTGCATCTAGAGCATTGACTGTGCAGCCCGGCACTGCATATAGAACACTGACTGTGCAACCCGACACTGCATCTAGAGCATTAACTGTGCAGCCAGACACTGCATCTAGAGCATTGACTGTGCAGCCCGACACTGCATCTAGAGCACTAACTGTGCAGCCCGACACTGCATCTAGAGCACTAACTGTGCAGCCCGGCACTGCATCTAGAGCACTAACTGTGCAGCCCGGCACTGCATCTGGAGCATTAACTGTGCAGCCAGACACTGCATCTAGAGCATTAACTGTGCAGCACGGCACAGCATCTAGAGCATTGACTGTGCAGCCCGGCACTGCATCTAGAGCATTAACTGTGCAGCCAGACACTGCATCTAGAGCATTAACTGTGCAGCCAGACACTGCATCTAGAGCACTAACTGTGCAGCCCGGCACTGCATATGGAGCACTAACTGTGCAACCCGACACTGCATCTAGAGCATTAACTGTGCAGCCAGACACTGCATCTTCTGCCACACACACATACTTGCCATTGTGTCAGTTATAATCATGGGTGAACAGATTGCCTGTCAGCCTGTGACTGAAGAACAGAACAATAGTGTGTTCTTACTGCAGTAAGAACCCCTGCTCCATTCCACAGATTTGTTCTTGTATATGCATAAGGGTACTATTCTTAGGCCAATCATCATTACAGTAAGATCTAAAAGTGCGTCCGTGCGTCAGATGAGCTGCGTACCTTGGTTGGAGCTGTTGGATGGGAATCGATCTGACTTCTTCAGGGTTCTGAAGTGAATGCGCTTGCTTGCCTGGCTCTCCCCATAGAGTCCAATGGACTGAACCTGGATGATGTAATCCGTCTCCTCCTCCAGGTCCCAGAGTACACAGGTGCGGCTAGTGGTGTTCACCTCCCTGATGAACCTCTGCATCTGGCCGTCCTGCCTCTGAGCAAAGAGCAAAGAGACCGGTCATCAGCAGGGTTCACCGTATCCACGCTAAGCTGTGCTAATCCACATAAGCAAAATGCCTGATCCACATCACTCCCCATGTTGCTTGGTGTTGATCTTCAATTTTTGCTAAATCCCATGGATTATGACATACAGTAGAGGGCCTGACTCAAAGCTTAACATGCTCCCTTCCAGTAGGCATCGGGTTTTGATCGCTACTGTGTAAAACATCATTTCCTGCTTGTCCGCCTGCCACATTTCATTAGAAACTGCAAGGCTTTGGAGATAAATAATGCAATCAGGTGCGTATGAGGACTCGTGGTGGGTGGTGATTTTTAAAATGGAGGAGGCACAGTATCAACAGTATAATCAAAAAGGTATTTGTTTCTTATTTAAGACAATCAGCTACTTACACAGAAATTTTGCTCTCCTTTCTTTCTGTAAGAAATTATTCTGTTATAGCAGCATAGCTCCTTCTCATGTAATTTGACCATTTTGAACAACGGATAGCTTAGTTAGTGAGCTAACTATAAAATTAGTCTACTGAAAATCACTGAATTTTCACTGAAAATTAAACAAATTGTTCAAACTGGAAAAATCAATTATAATGATTTTATTTACAATATTTACAAATGCCAATGGTGAAAGGTGCCATACAAAATGATTAACTGTCGCTCTGGGTTGCAATAAAATGCTTTTGTACATCAGTATGTAACATAATAAACGAATACTGTGAGCCAACAACACCAGCAGCATGTGAAACGTGTCAGTTGTCAGTATTAATGTTATTGGTAGTTCATCCTGTCTTATCAAGACGTCTCCCAATCACCATGCAGAGAAGCCTGGATTCCAGGCAGGTCTAAAATATCTGACTGCATGTTTATCTGTCCAATCAACGTTGTCTAAGCCAAAACAATGTAGGAAGCTCCTAGTGAAGCATGGCGCCTAGGCAGGCTCCAAAAACACATCAGAGTATATTGATCAATAAGCTTTGATCTATTCTCCCTTTAGACAAAGCTTGCATGAATCTTCCATAAACGTCCAGTGAAGCACGCTGTCAATGGACACCTATGGGCTGTCTTTGTTCTAGATTCAAAAGGAAAATTAATGTAGAGCCTTTCAAAAGCAACTCCCACAAAATAATCTGTGCTGTGGTTCACTTAGTAAGACAGATTACACTTTTAATTGCAAAATAAAATGAATTTACAAATTCAATTCTCTTGTCATTTTTTTTGACAGATGTTGTGCTCGCCATGTAATCTTAGAGCTTGTGCTGAGGACGCACGAGGAGGTCACCCGGACAGGAGGCACTCACCTGCTGCGAGATGGAAAAGCCAATGATGACATCTCCCTCGGGGACGTCCCAAGACACGGTGGCCGAGTCTGCCCTCAGGTGCATGACGGAGACGTTGACAGGAGCTGGGGGGCGGTCTGCAAAATTGAAAGGTGGACAGAGGCGTGATGTGAAAGTTTGCGATAACTGCACACATTGTACACGCTTTCTGTTTATCTAAGAAAGAGTGTAAAGGGGAGGCAAGGGCCACACATTTGTTTGGGGGCCATCAAGATTTGGGAGCCCTCTGTTGGAAGTGAACAGTCACTACATGAAATAGTAAATAAACACATTTCATATTTAGGAGATACTGAAGCAAAACGTTTTGCTAACAAACTACCTACCTAGAATCTCCTGATTTATTTAGTTCTTGAAACATCTCGGGGGGGTTTCAAAAATTGTTTTGGAGTGGGACCCCAGAAAGAACAAAGCCGTGTCTATGCTCTCCCCCATGCTTGGGGGGCTTGTTCATGCGTTAACGTCTGCTGGGAGCTCATCACTTGGCCTGAACTCCATGGCAAGCTCCTCAACAAGCATCCTGAGCCTCACGCCTTCTCATCTCCTGCCGAGTCCTGCCATCTCGTTTTCTAAAATGGCAAATGACGGATGGGCATTTTTAAATTGTCAGTCTCTTATTCCATTTAAGAGAATAACTCGAGTGCAATATCCCGGCGGGTTCTGACAGGATGACGCTCACATCGCAAACTCTATTTCTGAAATGAGCTTTAATGACTCAGGCTTTTCATTTAATTATCATCCTTTGCATAACTGTAGCAGACAATTGGACTCAGTAATTCTCTCTTAAGTAATATCCATCCATTCATCTTCAAGCTCTTGCTCTCGTCAGGGTCACGGAGGGGAGAGAATCTACTTAGGTAATAGACTGCAGTTATAATTGCTTAGAGACTGACCTGTTATAGTCATGGAAAGATAGATATGTGTTTTCTAGAAGTCATTCCTACAGCACTGTTGAGGACAGTTAACAATTTAAGAACATATATATGAAATGCAGACAATGATCTTGTACTATGTACCACATTTAAGAATATATAATTACTCTGTCTGACTGAATCAAGGTTTAGCTATTGGGGTCTGCTAACGACATTCCAGTGGCATAATTCTTATGTTAATAACACTACTAACTCCCAGACACACAGACATTCACAGTCGATCTAAGCAAGGCAACGTTAGCTCCTACGGCTTTGTGCTAATGGGTAGTGTGAACACGTATGTCAAGCAGTCATTTTAATTTCAATGCACAGGGCAAGAAAATGAAAGAGTCCATCACAAACACATTTTAAGTCCAAATTATTATTATGTAGACTGGACTTGACTTATTTTAATAATGTTGGCTATTTCTTAAAAGGTAGTATATACTACATAAGCATAAATCAAAAATGCAAACTTGAAATATGTTTGAGGAAAACAAAACTTATGTTGTTTCATGAATAAAAGTCCCTTTCGAGTCCTGTGGCTGAATAACAGACTTACATTTCATGAAACACTTTCCAGATTTACAATTCCGACAAACCCTTCACCTAAAGCCCTCTGCTGTGATAAGAGCGGCGTTGGAGCGTTGTTATTGTCAGCGGCCTCACATGTTTCTGCCGGCTGCGTGTTCATGGACAGGCTTACTGACAAAAAAAGAAATTTAGAGAGAATCACAAAACGTGATGTGTCTTCTCATATAAGCACAGCAACTCCAGCAGGGACACTAATGTCAATTTCCTGATAACTGCTCCTGACAAGTTATTAGAACAAATCATAATAAATTAAGTTATCCAGGCCAATATGTTACCTCCAGAGACCCCACCCATTCATTTATGTCCATTGTAGTGGACATTTTGTTTTTGCATCTATCATTTCACTGATGTAAGGAAACATATTTATTCCTGTTGTCCACTAAAGAGGACATGCTGTGAAATAAAAATAAATTTGAAAAAATCAAAATTGTAAGATGTCTTATTTCCTCTGAAGACAAATAACCTATAATTGAAGGACGCTTTTTTCCTTGGGCTCAGGAGGATATACGTACAAACATGCACACGTACATGCATGCCCATTATAAAATCATAAATCTTTTTCACTTTAAATTGTTAGTTTAGCACATAAAATCAAATGTTCCTAATAATTCTCACTATGTAATTATAACTCTATAATATATGTGCAGTTGCTGGATAAATATAATGACTTGAAAGCACTTTTTTTTTGCACCATTCTGCACTTTTTGGTTTTACTGCCCAATGTCGTGAGTAGATGAGCTTGGTTTCTGCTGAGATATGAGATCTGATGCAGCATCATGATGGGACCCAGTCCAGCTTTAAGTGTGGAGCCCTCTCGCCTACTGTTGACACATAGACATGCCCTTTATCTACCTTGTTGTAAGTTGTCTCTGCAGCCATGCACACACACACACACACACACACACACACACATACTGCCTGCATGTGGCCAATGGGAGATGGATTTAGTGTGGGCCTCAAAACTGCTTCAGTTAGTGAACAAAAAGGTGAAACTGCGATCAGCGCACTGACGTCAAGAGGCAGAAATTGGGGAGCCACGTTCGTCTCGGTGTATGTGCCTGAGCACCAGAAAGGGGTGAGGGAACAGCAGAGCGAGGGTCATTGGAGACCAGCTCTCATCTAACCGCGTCTCTTAATGTCATATTGTTCTCTGGAGGGTCTTTTCAGTGAGTAACAGCCAGGCTGGAGTCACTGCAGTGAGGCCACCATATTGTAAATTGTCATTAATTGCTTAATTATACCTCTGATGAATACAGCCCTGTCGGAGCTGCATAAATACCATATTATTGTCACAAGCCTCCATGGTTAATGGGAGTCTGGCTGATTCTACCTGCTTGGGTGGGCTTGCCAGCCAATCGCAATCTCCTCTGCCGTCGTGTGATCATCTCCCAGTAGTCACCTCTTGAGACATGCCCCCTGGCGTGTGTTTTATGTACATTTATCAAAGGTCGACATTTAGAGCGGAAAAGAAAGGCGAGTCTTGCTTTGAGTCACATTCATCCTACCTGTATCTGACCTTGTACGGTTAGAGAGACACTGATCCGTGAAGATCCAAACTCAGCCATGGCTGATTTATTGAAATTTATTTGTGGTTAGTTTACAGATTTATGGACTTGTCATCAGTACTATTATTTAGGTACTCCAGGCTATGTCATACCATGTAGGTACAGGAAAATGGACTGCATGGTTATTTACCGGATCATATCCCTGGAATGTTCCAGAAACAGAATGCTGGCAAGTACACTAGGAACAAAAAACAATCAATAAAACGGGCATTGAAATGTAATTGTGTTCCCGTGCTTGCCAATTAATTCAAAAAGAGAGCATTTATGCATGATTTATATCTCACATTGTAGTGTAAATATTCTTAAGTGTGTTGTAAATTTAAGAAATTCTGGGGTGGGTGAGTACTTTGGTCACATGTTACCTTAGACCAGGGGTCACCAACTTTGGTCCTAGAGAGCTACTATTCAGTAGGTTTTCTATCCTACCTGGCTTCTGATGAGCCACAGCTGTTCTCAGGTAAATACCAGTAGCAGGTGTGGCTCTCAGAAGCCAAGTGGGACAGAAAACCAACTGGACGGTTGCTCTCCAGGACCGGAGTTGGCGACCCCTGCCTTAAACGGCAGTCTTGAGGCTGACTCACCTGGAAGTTAACGTGCTGCAGGGTTCGCGTTTGCCTCAGAATGACATGCTGGTCTGCTTTGCAACGTCCAGTAAATATACACTCAGTGACAAAAAAAGTACCCGGAAGTAACGGTCAATGTAATCTGGAACGTGAGCAGAACAGTGATGGAAATGTATTGATTTGCAAGGAGCTGGCACGTCTAGTCACCAGACACAGAGGACGCCTCATAGACGCATTAGACAGCATTACCAGCACTTGACAGAGTTTGGGATGTTGTGGGTTTGCATGAGGCTGGGTGGTCGTATCACAGATGTGACAGTCACCCGATGTCGGAACCAATGGGCATGTGAGGGCACCCACATACATTGTGACCAAAGGAGGATCATTGTATCGCATGGCAAGCATTATGGAACCCATGACATTCGCGCCTGTCATTCAGACACAGGTACTGGATTCTCTGCAAGTCATCCTGCATTGTGTCTTGATGACTGGCATCAGCCGGACTATGGGTTCACCGTCCCATGCATAGGCTGCCGTTAACACCACCACATAGCTGCGTTTGGAGTGGTGTTGTGACCGGGAGGCATGGACTGATAATAAGGTGCATCGTACCATGTTCAGCAATGAGGTTTGGTTCTGCATTACCACGAGTGACCGCCGTGTGCATGTATGGTGGCACTGAGGGGAGAGGACCAACCCCACCAATGTTGTAGAGAGATACACCAGCATTACTCTTGGCATCATGGTGTGGGGAACCATAGGCTATGACTTCAGGTCATCTTTGGTAGGACCCTAATGGCACAGAGCTACATCAGAGACATCCTGAATCCACATGTCTTACCCCTCCTGAGACAGCACCCTGGTACAGTCTTTCAACAAGACAATGACCATCAACACATGGTGCATGTGTCTGTGGACTGACTGCGTCATGCTGAGGTCCTCCTGTGGCCAGCCAGGTCCCCCAATCTTTCCCCAATTGAACACGTGTAGAATCTGTTTGGAGATCAACTCAGACCCAGCGCCAATCTGTAGGATTAGGAGGGCCAGTTACAGGAGAGGATACAACTGTACGACACCCTTCCGCATTGTATTACCGCATGTATCCAGGCCCGGGGCTGTGGGGGTGCCACATCCTACTGACATGGGACCAGCAGTGTGCCCATACTGCCAGCTCTGTTGTCCGTTTGATCTGATATTATAATCAATGTGATACAGTCATATGACCTTTTGCCACGTGCAGATTCATTTAATTTCCAGTGCTTAACTTTTTTTGTCACTGAGTGTATTTAAAACAAACATCACTACCCACAACCATGAACAGGATTTTCAGTTTGAAGACAGATGGATGGAATAAGTTATCACATCAGTATAAGGTAAGAGAACATTGCGTTTGAGAGCAGGTTGCCACACCCACCAAACCCCCTCAGGGATGAGAACCCAAGTGCAGCTCTGCAACATGTGATACCTCAGAACCACACTAGACTGAATCAAACAGCGAGAGTGTTTTTCCCTTGTGGCTGGAGTTCCAATCCTGCCACCAACCTCCAAATTTAACCCAAAATAAGTTGGATGACCTGCTTGCAGGGCTGGATGTTGATTAACATCATACCCAGGACACCACAATTGAAGGTTAAGGGCTTTGCTCAAGGGCCCAATGGAGTAGGATCACTCCAGGCATCCAAAGGATTCAAACCAGCAGCCTTCCAATTGCTGTCACGGATCCCAAGCCTCAGAGCCACCAGTCCACCCTTAGTGCATTGATGGCATGGAGTAGCTACCAAAATAACAAAAACTGTCTTTTATAAATTACCAGCATGGGGTACATGACTAAGATGCTAGTCCATTGCAGGATTATTATTATTATTATTATTATTATTATTATTATTATTATATACAGTGTAATTAAAGGCCACTTTCATGTGTTCATGCCCTGTGCTTCTCAGTCAATGCAAGAACAGAGGATTGTTTTTTCGTTTTTTTCTCAATGGCAAGCCAAAAAATCACTTGAAATTCATTTATTAAGCTGAAACCTCAATTTGGAGCAGTTCTGCGGTGTGTCTTAAAAGTTAATTAATTGATTAAAAGATTGAAAATGCATGAAAGGCCTTGATGCCTCTAGTAGATGCTGATTCCTTATTCTGGCTCCTCACACTGACCGGCGTAGATCCTGACCATAATTGATTTTAATATGAAAGCAAAGCGGATGGCCATGAATGTTCTAAAGGTTATTATTTTATTATATTTCAACGTACAATGGTCCCCGGCTGTGTGTTTTTATGTGGGATGCTGTAGCCATGGGAAGATAAATGAACATCCATCATCATCAGAGGCTGATCAGCGCCGGGTGAATTACAAGATCCATATAGCATTACCTGGCAGGCTATTTTCCCAGACGTACGTCCACCATCTGCATACCGGTGGATGGGTATTGACCAGATCCTTTTTAATGTCTCAGGAGAAAGCACAAGAACGAACCCATTGATTAAGTCCCTAACTCAATTATGATACTGTGTAAGATGTGAAATGCGACTATTTCCAAGAATAATGACATATACATGCAGCCACCTTCTATAAGTGCAAATCCAGTCCTGGGTCAGGGAGAGCCTGATCAGGAAGGACAAGACAGGGGAGCATGCCAGAGAGGATGTCAGTCCGTTAAAAGGCAGACACTCACACCCAGGAGTAATTTAGAGACACCAGTTCAGGAAAAAGCATACCTGGAGGAAACCTGCACAAACACAAGGAGGAAATCCATACATATAAAGCAAGAGAAGGGATTCACACCTACAGAAGTAATTGCTAAGCCTCCATGCCACCCCTGCAATGTGCTTAACATCGTTATGAAGTGTTGACCAAAACACTGCAGTGTTTGAGTACAACAGAGTACAAGTGCCATTTATGTGACCAAATATTACATAATGCAGCACAAAACACTCAGAAAGGTCACAACAAACATCCCTTGTAGAGCGTGTTGAGTGTTAGGTGGTGACAGGTGACATGGCGAGGGGGAGATCGAGAGCAAGAGAACAGAACAGAAAGATTTACTGTGCACTCATGGAGTTACTGAAACGTGAAGTGAAAAAGGGCAGGATTCAGACAATCTGAAGACATGTGCATTACCAGAGTAGAACGGCCAATAGACGGTCATAATGAGAAGCAAAAAATCCTACTGGATTTCTATGGGACCGCAAAATCACTCTTAATTACCGATTTGCTGTATAACAATTTCAATTCAAATATCCTTGACAATATTTACAGTATGCTTATGTGACCCACATGCACTCTCAGCGCTAACTGAGATTAGGGCTGGGTATGCTTATTTGTGACTTATTGCAAATCTTATTTATGGTACCCCCACATGCTGACAATAAGCCCATTGGTTGGAATATCCGAGACCGGAACTGATGAACACGATTGAAAGGTTCCGCTCATGGTACAGTGTGATTACAGCTGCCTTTGGATTCATGGCTTAACAAAATAGCCAGTAAACTCATGACTGGTTTTCCACTGGGCCTGTGCTAGTCAATCTCACTAATAAAACCCACAATATTAGGCATGTCTGGAGTAGATGTACAAATAAAAGAAGCAAGATCAGTAAATCATCTTCATTATTGTTGATGTTGGCCATTGCCATTATAATTGTTCACTAAATGCTGTTAAATAGGAGGGTTGTTAGGATTCATTCACAAACTAAATAGCTTACGAACTTTGCCATTGTGCCCCCTGCTGGTCACGTAGCCCAAGCCAATTTCCTCGAAACAAATTGAATTGTCCTCCTCACCTAATAGCTGCTCATTATGTACCACAGAAGCATTAAGCTGAAAAATGTGCATCCGCTTTCCGCATGGGGGCAGAAAGCCGTATTTCATATTGTGCGCAGTGATCTCTCTCACAATGACAGCGGGCTACGTGAAAACAAAATTAAAATATCGTAGGCAGTGAGTATATCACGCCGGACTTTGGCTGAAGCTCCATTTGTTGTGTAAGGCTGTGGAAAGCTTACCCTTTGTTACAGGGATGGGGATAATGAGTATTATGTTGGTGTGTCTTGACCTTGAAGCTGAACGCAGGTGTGTCTGTGGCTGACAGATGGCTAGGAGGCATTTTCTCTAGTTAAGGGCACTCTCAAAGTTTGGGCCAAAAATGACACAGGCTCAGACAGTGACGTAAGGTGGGCGGTACTGGGGGGGGGGGGTTAGTCTGTTGCACCAGATTCAGTCCAAAGCTTCTGGGAAAACCACACATTGACCTAATATAGATTACAGTGCCTGTATGGAGTATGGTTTCTTTGTTGCTCAGAGGGTCTTCAACTGCTACAATATTTGTTCACCTTTCAAATTTCATACTATTTCTAGCATTTATTGTATTTGACACTCTCTGCCAGCCCCTGGAGGATGGGCTCCCCCTTTGAATCTGGTTCCTCCCAAGGTTTCTTCCTTCTCTGGAGTTTTTCCTTGCCACTGTCGCCTATGGCTTACTCACTGGGGGCTTTGGGTGGGGATGCTGTAAAGCGCTTTGAGATGATGTAAAGTCATGATAATGCGCTATACAAAAATACAGTTGTTGTTGTTGTTGTTCTAACTCAAGATGCAGGTGCAAGGTGAGGGTTCAAGCTGCATGTCATCTAACATGGAACTCCTTAACAGCATAAAGAGGGTACTGTATTAGTCAAGGTAGACAGCATACTCTTTGCACCTATGACTTTGATCTATCTCCAAAATTCAGTTTTCTTTATACGCGTGTTCTGTATACTGTTATACCCAGCAGCTGCATAATGAATCTCTCCTCCTATAAACATGTCAAATTGTTCTGTTGCCCCCTGGGTTTTTTATTATTATTAAAATCTATGCGCAGTGAAATATGCTGAAACATCAAACACACCAAAGCCAACTCTACTGCATGTCCAGTGAAGGATTCATCTGCACATTAAATCAGCAGGACACATTTTGCCAGGCTTATATTATAACTGATTAATATATGACTGATTTATGTTTCTCATTTTTGTCTCTCAGGTTTTTAATGAGATATTTAACTAATCGACTACTTGCAAATTGTGATTCAAGCTTTGATAATAGCTCAATAATCATAAATGGTACTTGACACCGTGAATGTGTAGGTACAACACTTAAAAACAGGATATTTTTTTTACACTTCAACAGTTTTCCTATACCTGACCTCAAGATTCATGTGTAATAATTGCATTTTTATGCATCTGTTATATAACCATAGCCCTAACCCAAAATTAATTTAATGGGTTAATTATTAAGATATACTTCTTGTAATTTAACACTTGTTACAAAAAAAGTACCTGTGGCTTAAACCTATATTTAATGCTGCCTATCCTAGATCTGAAACATTTTCCATGAGATCAGGTTATTCTCATTCTTCTATCGGGTTCCTGGTATAACACCATCTGTGTCCAAACCAGAAGGCTTCTTGTCTTATTGTCCCACACACTGCCCAAAGTCCTGGCAAACATTTGCAAAAAAAGCTATCAGATTCTGCCCGCCATGCCCATCTGACTCCTCGCTCCTCCCTTGCATGACTCTAAAATGCCACCCCTATTGCACATTTGTTTTGCCTCCCATTCCTTAAATTCATGTTAATCACTCCCAGCTGCCTCTCCTTAACTCCTCGTTAGTCTCGTTTATACCTGCTTCCCAGTCCCGTGTTCTCCAGTTCAGTCACTGACATCAATCCCTCGTGTTGCCTGTGCCCCTCCACATTTCCACCTTCCATTTTGATCCCTCGCAATCTTATTTATTTCCAGTCCATGTTCTGTGAGTTTAATAAAACCGCCTTTTGTTTCGCCATGCCTGCCCCCAAGTCCTTGATCTTTCTTGTCATGACCATGACATGTTTAATAGATGACAGTCTAGGTCATATGGCTTAATTGTTTAAAGCAGCGAAGCTCAGAAACTGCAAGGTGTAACAAATGCTATCGTTTTAATCTCATTGTGTAGTGTCACTGAGCAGTCTGGTAGCTTAATGCTATTCTGCTGTCTGTATTTGTCATGATCTGAATGAATGAACATTACATTTATACAGCACTTTTCAGGACACGTGAGCTTTACAGAACCAATGGGGAGCCATATTACCCATAAAGATGATACAGCAGCAGCCATTCTGTGCCAGTACGCTCATCTCACAGTAGCTAAGGTGGTGAAGGGACAGGAGGGAATTCACCAGTCAGTAGGACATGATTAGGGGCCAGATTCGAAAGGGCCACAGTGGGCAATTTTATCCACGGCATCAGGGTACCACCCCTACTGTCCCAAAAGATGCCCGGAGATCTTTTATGACCTCAGAGAGTCAGGACCTTGGTTTTACGTCTCATCTGATGGACTGTGCCATGTTTACAGCATAGTGTCCCCATTACTGCACTGGGGCACTGGGATCCACACTGACCACAGGACGGACTCCCTGCTTGGCGACACCAGCAGCTCTTCAAGACCCAAAAAGAAAAATAAATGCCACTTAATGTGTAACAAATGTCAGTTATGTCGTTCTTGGGAAAAAATATTGGGCCACTTTATGTTAGAAAATATAGTATTTTGTTATATTTAGCTATAGCCCATTAATAGCAAAAAGAAAGCTAAGTTCTGCAAATTGCCTGCTCCAAAGTATCACTCTTACTTCTTTCGTCGCAAACAAAAATAAATAAATAAATAAATATGTAGGTTCTGCAAACTGTTGACAAATCACCCAGAGTTTTGTTGCTCGGCTGAAGCATAATGCAAAGCTACTCGCAGTTTTTGGCGGGATATTATACTGAACAGTGTAGGTTCTATACATTGTTCAGGGACGGTGCAGCACAGCCGTTCTGTTGCGTCCTGTTCTGCTCTGTTCCGTTCTGTTTCCTTAATAATTGCGCCGCCAGCTATCCTTGAATTAAAGAGGAAGCGAGGGTCCATTGTGGAGTAAGTAGAGCTGAACATCTAATTTGTTACCCAGCTCCTGTCCTTAAGTGATCCTTCGGCTTACATGTTCATGTTGGTCCGGCATGTTGGCCAGGATCAATGACAGCAAATGTCAGGTGCTTAAAAACTTACACGTAATAACAATAACCATTGTCAAATTCACCCGCATACAGGTTGCCAGCCTGTGGACAAGTTCCCAGTCACATTCCTAAAGCCCTTAAATTGCACAGACATCAGTGGTGTCGTGGACCGATTTTTCCTACCCCGTGTTTTCACAGAGAATGCTAATGAAGGAAACAGCATCGGTCGTATATAGATACCTTGATATCCTTTTGCAGCTGTGACCTTGGAGAATTTGGTTTACCCAGTACAAGCTACTGAAAGGCAGGTAAAATTACAAAAAAAAATGTAGTGTTATAAAGTATGATACTGGTTTTGTTTAATCTTATAATATCGGGATATTTGCAAATGATTTGCAGGGCCGTGGTTTCATCAATCCTTATCAAAGACTCGGATACTCAGGTGAAAGATACCCCTAATTATGATAATGATTTCCAGCGCAGAACTCCCTAAAATCGCGCTGGGTTACCGATACTTGAGCATGCCATTGAAAGACGCATGCTCGACATGTTAATATCTCTGCGAACTAACAATTTAATAGGAAACCCGCAAAGGAGTCTTAACAGCATTTACCTAGATCAACACTGAATGAGCGCATTTCCAAAGGAAATCACCTGCAAATGTGGTACATCAGAATGTACACCCATTTGAATCTCTGCAACCATTTGACAGGATTTGTTAACATGATATCTTGATTAATTCTTAGCTGATTATGAAATATGTGTAATAACCATAACAAGCATGCAGACTTTGAATTGCATTAAAATGGACGCATAAATTCCAACGTGACATATTACATATTATAAAATAACCAAAAAGTATTAATGCCTAATACATATTACTATCGTTCACAGTCCGACTTTTTTCAGAGAGGATTCAATGGCATAAAATGCCAATGCCGAAACGATAATAACACTCAGAAGTGGCATTCATATCTATAGCATTACATGCTTCATTCGGTTAATACAGAAAAGTGTTCACTTACTTGCTCCCACAAAAAATATGTCACAACCAAAGAGCAGCAACACAACGGGGTATACAAAAACGAACATGTTTTGCTGAAAAAGTATTTTCTTCCCCAAATAAAATGTCCGAATTAAGTACTCAAAGTATATGAAGTATCCACCTGTTCTTAACTTTGCTGTTTACCACATTGCGAGTTTTAAAATGTGGGTATTTTTCCTAAAATTATTAAAGCGCATCGGGATCTGATGTCGACCATTAACATATTTAATTCAGTTATTAAATTACACACATAAAAACTTCTCTTTGAACTTCAGGTGCTGTATATTGCTAGTTGAATATTATTCACAAACATTTTCTCCTGGTAGCCCGCAATCATGGCAACTGGATGTCTCCCGTTAGGAACTGCTTCAGTTTTCCACCGGTTATTCCCAAAGCCTCTTGCTTTATGTTATATTTCAGCGTCTTGATACATTTTGTGTGCCATCCATGCCGGGCTATTGCAGAGCTTTAATGCAACGCTGCAGGTCTCCTTCCCTTTTTCACCGTGAATGGCGACATTCTCCCATCAAAACTGAAGACGACGCTGCTGGGCGAATACTTGTGGCATTTCCAAGTTTGGCATAAAACCACGACAGGCTGCCGTCACACATACACACATTCAATCACTTTGTCTCTCTCTCACACACACACACACACATTAACGCGATCCCCGGCTAAACGGCACAGACGGGGCTTCAGCACCACGGTCAGCGCCACACATGGCCGGAGCAGCGGTGCGCTCAGTGTCGCCACTGGCTTTTATTCATCCATCCATCCATCCATTCATTCAGTCATGTATATTATAACATTCTGCGGCGGTAAAATGTTAAGACGCACCTCGACTTCTACACTTCTCTTATTTTTGGCGTAATCCCAGGTTACCGTGGGCATTTTATTCATTTTCCGTCATTCAGTCTGTGTTATCTTGCCATCGATGCTATCGTCTGTTTTCATTTACAGAACTGCTTTTTAAGGATAGTTTATTATAAGATACAACGCATTTCCCCCGACTTTCTTCTTCGACGGCGATGACGAGATTTTAATATTAAAATCAAGTAAACATTCGGCACAGTTGGCACGCTGTTGATTCTGCGCCTGCTATATATTAACATTGTATTTCACGTCCATTATGTCAAATGTTCTGTATGGAGTATTAATGTTATTTTCACGTTGTCCTTTTAAAAACGTGATGGCCGCGTGGCACCTAAGGCAAGCTTTTAGCCAGGTTTAGTCAGAAGGATGCAGCAGGGGTCGACTTCGTACCAGTCACATTTCAAGCCGATTTATACGTTCGTCTGACATTTCACCAAAGTAAAGTATATTTCATCCATGGCGGGGTGCATAATTGTCACCAACACAAACAAACAAGAAAAACAAAAAAAATAAATCAATAAATATAACAACAACGAAAATTAGATCAATACTTCATTGGCAGTAAATTATAATGGGTTAGCAAGCCGTCACATCTAAGTTTTTAAATTGCATCTAGAAGGATAAATAGACCTCTTAAATTACTATATTAAGAGTAATCAATTTGGTATGCTTTATGAAATATTTTCTCTTGCCTGTATCTGTAAAGAAAACAGCAGGCAAGTGAAGGCATTCTCCGAAAAATGCCATGACTGGAATTATTTTAAAGGGAATAATGGAATTCGGGAATGCCCATGCATGACCACAGGAGCCTATTATAGGAGCCTATTTTTAGACGGAGTGCTCGGAGGACTGAACAGCGCCCTCTATCTCCCCTTGGGCATAGCGAGACACATAAGACATCAGAGACTGTGAGGAAGCGCATTTTTCAGAAATGTGAAGATGTTCTCCTTACCGTCGCATTAATTACAGTGGTATCCCCCCGCCCCCACCCCAAAAAAAAATCTCCCAGGTCAGGTTAAATTGTCAGTTTCCCTGAACATTGTTCAATGACAAAGTGAACTGCGAGTCAGTACTGTATATCAAGGAAATCGTTTAATTACGGTGTAGTTAAAAACATCACATGAAAGGAGTTACGTTTATCGGTACGTGTGCATTTTAGGACCAAAGTCTGCAACGAGAGTGATGAATACCCGCAAGATTTAAGCTCCCTTTTCCTGTTTATCAAGACTTAAAGAACTACTTTTGATAAATGCTCTTGTTGCCAAATTCCATTTAGGGGATGCCTTGAGAGGTGTGCTGGGAATGCATTTTAAATTGGGGGAAAACAGAGCTGGTTCATTTTATGCTGGGTACCGAGGACAGAAAACAAACCAGTTAAAGCTATATACAAGTACAAACATAAAATACATCACAGCTGTTACAGAGCAAAACGGATACTGTTTAGTCAGAAGCAAAACGGTATGTTAACAATACCTGATTCTCAAAGGCAATGGAAACACAGTGGTAATGCCAGATTACTTCAGTAAATTAACAGTACGATAATTTCAGTACCATTGGAAATTTAGAGGTGCTAGTACTCTGAACAGAAAAAGGAGGCGATGGTACTGTGTACTTGTGAGTACTGGCCTACTTGAAGTCCTGACTACAGCACATGTTTTCATCCACCCATCAATCCATAAACTCAAGTACTAGAACCGCTTATCCTATGCATGGTCAAGGGACCTCGGAAGATTTCCTCGGAATTATGGAACATGAGGCAGGGGACACCCTGAATGACATGCAGACCATAACAGGGCAATTATGAGTCTATGCGCATTGCATGGCTTTAACATATGGGAAGTGGACCCACAAAAACAATGTATCCAATAATAATCCAATATATGTACAATTCTAAATAAAACAATAAAAAAATTATTATAGGCCAGTCAATTATTCTTCGTCTGCTGTTCTTCCTTTACCTGCGTGCAAATACTTTTTATGCACCATGAAATTAAGGATCTGCACACTATTAAACATTTCAGCCTGGCTGCAGTGAAAACAGTGGGTGGGTGATTAAAAAAAACTGCACAATTTGGTGAAAATTGTACAGTTTCAGTGAGCCGTGAAAAATTGTGGGGCCTCCTTAAATTTCAACAGTTGCGCGATGCACAGTGCTAAAGGACCTGTGCCTCACCGAGAAACTTAACACCTTTGCCGCTCCAGGTACTTCTGATTAACTGTTAATTAAAAAATCGATTATGTTGTGGGAAACACCAAACGGCTCAGCAGTGTACCTGTAAATGTCACTCGTGATTTGCAACAAAGACTAAATAAAAACAGCAATAAAATGACAAATAAAACTTGTTGTCAATGAGACAGGGACTAAGAGGACAAAGGTATATAATATGGGGAGATCTGCATAATATTTATGGATTGGTTTGCTGTGATATTTTAACAATGTATCATTTAAATGAGCTCTGTCATTATGTAGAACTGTATGCAGATTAGAAATGTATATTTGCTACACTCAGCCTACAAAAATTTACGTGGATTATGCTGCAAAAATGTTACCAAAACGGCATATATGTAGCGTTTTCTTCAACTGACACATGAACACAACCAGATCACATTGATTAGAAAGTGAAGCACAGTTTATCAGGGTACAGGCTTCTCCTTTCGGCAAGTTCCTGGGTATGAGGTTATAAGACAGGAAGTCTTTCAGTGGATAAGAAAGGGAACACAACTGACTCCGGAAAGAAAGTTGTAAGGAATTGCCCGCATAAGGACTAAGGACTGGCTTCAAAACCACACTCAGATGTGGTGGAGTGGATGCATGACAAAGCACGCTAATCTTCTGAGAGAATAAGGGACGGGCCTGGGTGGGGCATGGATACCCTGGCAGATTTAGGGGCCCTCGAATATGTAAAATTATATAATGTAAGGAGACCGTGAGGGAATGCAAGGTGACATTTTGTCAGGAGGCCCTGCATGACTTAGCTATTGTTCTGGACTGTCAACAAAAATACCTGATTAGGTGATTGGCCGTCATGTGACAGCCAC
This sequence comes from Pollimyrus isidori, assembly GCA_019775955.2. Taxonomy (NCBI): domain Eukaryota; kingdom Metazoa; phylum Chordata; class Actinopteri; order Osteoglossiformes; family Mormyridae; genus Pollimyrus; species Pollimyrus isidori. Next base: position 14,849,336 of record JABFDZ020000043.1, read on the forward strand.
GCCCTCTCCACACAGTAGCCTACCTAATCGGATGGTACCCATCATCTATTTCAATATTTTTCATTAAAATGTCTAAAACCCACAGATAATTTTGTGTTGTTTTGTGGGAAGAAAGCAAGGGTGTAATAAAACAAGGCGTAATTAAAAATAAAACTTATTAATACATAGGAGATGTTGTTTTTTAAGGCCAGAATGAAATTCAGGGACAGACGCCAAGGCTGCTTTTTATCATAACTGAAGCTCATGGCTGTTAGCATTAGCCAGATGTCGTTTAGGTCGCAGGTATCGCCTGAATGACGCCACCATTTCCAGGCCAAATGTCCATTACTAAATTACCCAGATACAGTGCGCCAATCCACCCTGCTACTGTTAAAGAGGAATATTTCATTTGTCCAGAATATATCACCAGGCTATTTTTGGGTACATAAAAAAGTTATTCAATTTTCAGTTCAAAGCTTCCCTTAAGTATATTTAACAGCTGCTCTGATTCTTTTTAATGGGCCTGAAAATAGATGTATCTTCCCCCTTCTGATTGTTTGTGTAATCCAGGAAAATTTGTCAAGTGAAAAAAAGCTGTAGCCCAATTTTGACAGCTACTAAGTTGCATAATTGAAAAGTTTTACCAGATCACTGAAACATGCTGGAAGAGTCTGAAGCCTCTGCCTGGCTGAACTTTGTGGAGTTTGTTATGTACACCCCCGGCCTCTTCACGTTAGATCATCAGATTATCTGGATCCATTTCTGCAGGGGTGGTGTACAGTTTATAGCTAACACTGTTATCGACAATGAGGATTCCACAGCTCCATCTGTTACACCCTGTCTATCTGACCGTTCTGTTACTCTCCAGTTAGTGGGACCCTAACAAGCCACGCCCGTTCATCTTTTCGTTTACCTCTCTGTCCTGCCCTTGTGTTACTCACTCCAGCTGCCTCTCATTTGCTCCCTCGTTAGTCTGGAATAAAACAGCCAGTCTTATTATTGACCTTGCTCCTTTGTGTTTCCTGATCCTACACTTGTTCCTGTCTTCCCGTCTCATACCCCATTTCATTTCAGTATTTGTTCCTTACGTTTATTAAACCCCTATTTGTTTTGCCCCAAATCTGCTCCTGTGTCATTCATTTTGTCTCATACGATACCACCCTATATGATATAACATGTTTTTATCAAAGTTGTGTGAAATATTTACAGTCTTCACTTATAAGTAGCCTTACTACAATCCAACCAACTTCTTGCCCAATAAAGCAGAGGTCCCTAGCTATTTTTTTGCTGAGGGCCAAATTCCTTCAGCAACATAAAGCCGAGGTCCACTGCATTATGATCCGATTGTGCAAGAGAGTACGCCAGTTGGTGATCACTGCGGTAAAGTATCAGCAGGGTGGCTCCTGGAGCCAATCCCAGGCAGAACAGGGCATGACGCTAGGGTACAGCCTGGATGGCATACCAGTTTATTACAGGGCACATGCACTCCCACGCTATGGGGAGTATATGGATGCCAACTCACTAAACAAAATGTACTGTACTTGCAAAGTAACCAGAGTAAATCAGAGGAAACATGGGTGACCACCTAATCCCAGTTAGGGAGGACACTGTGTTGCAGTTTCAGGTTTTACAAATTACTTTAAAACTGAAAGGCTCCTGTGTTTGGTTAAATAGTTCAGCTCTTCTTATGCTTTTGCTGGTTTGTTTCCCTGATTGAAAGACTCATCCTGCTGTCTTGCATTAGCATTAGTGACACATGCATCATTACAGGAGACTGACTAATAAACACACAGCAAGAACTCAATGTTAAAGTGAAACCCAGGTCTTTTTAATTGAAATCCTCATACTGTCCCCCCTGACATGGATTAGGTGGGTGGGCAATCTTTTCTGCAAAGAGTTGGTGTGTATGCAAGTTTTTGGGATAACCTCGAGGTCAGCTGGTCAAACCCGTGTGTGAGGACTCTTCAGCCAGTCAGCCCTCTAATTAGTAATATAACCTGCATACATAGGGGCCCTTTCTGAATAAGATCGCCCAGCCCTGCCCCAGAAGAAACCCACACAGCACAGGAGGAGCATGCAAATTCCACACATACAGAGTATGGGTTTGGTATTCCTGCATTTGTGAGGTAACAGTGATACTCTCCGAGTCACAGAGCCACCCCCATCATTATAAGCCAGGTACATTTATTCCCTGTATTTAATAAAATGGAGCATTACTACAGACTGCCCTGTGTCTCCTGGAATAGATCCACCGCAAATGTACACTAAAGTTGTGATGGACGATGAATGGATTGGTGCAGTGTTGCTAAACCTTATAACCTTATGTAGTTAATAATGAATTTGACAGCTGCGGGAAACAGAAAATAAAAGCTTTAAAAATTGCTTCATTTCTAGGCCCGGGGTTGGTACAAGGAATGAGTGTGTTTGATTGGAGGGGAGGGATGTTTGAAATGTTTTCGTTAAATTATTCTTTAGCATTCCATATTCACAGCTTCTGTGTCGGATTACTTCTCCATGCCTTTCCCAATTCGAGATCTGCAGAGATACATACATACAGCTCCTCACCCCTCTCCCTCCTCCATCCACTGGCCCCCTCTGTGTTGTTTACCCACAGAGTCGACTAGTTTTATTACCCAAAGGGGCTAAAACTCAAGGATACCTCATCACAGGAATCTGTACCCCCCGGGTAGGGGTGGAGATTGGGGTTGTAGGAAGGGCAACTCTTTTTTTTGTCACAGATTAAATTTGCAAAGCTTCAGAGTCCCCGTCACGTCAACACGTGACACTCTGAAAACTCACAAGGCTGATGTAATGCATTGTAATGTGCTGGGCTCGTGACTTTTAAATCTGGACATACTATTTTTCCAAGCCAATTTGTATAATTTGGGAGGAGGGTCTACTGATTTATTTATTTTATGGTGAAAAGGGGCATGAACTCTGTTCCGGAACACTTCGTGTAATCAGGCTCCTCTTGCTCCAGCTATCATCTGAGTCTCTGTCCATGAACTTTCTTTTGTTAAGAGCCTGCTGATACTTTTACATGGTGATATATGAGCTTCTACACTAATCCCCATTTTTGTGTCTAATTGGAAGCCAAATCTATTGACGCATATCAGCACTTAAATCTTTACTGAGCAGAACAGTGTTTCATGGGACACTATACCAAACCTGCAATGATTCTGGGCATGGCCTAAGATATACCTGTCTTTCAATGGGTCATCAATTAAAACTTCAGGATGCGACCTCCTGGTGCATGTAAACGTGAAGCTCTGTGGGCAGCTAATAATGCAACGTGTTTTGTGTGCGGCTCACCAGATCGATGGTTTCATTACAGAGAGCTTCATTAGACCCTTTTATGAAAAGCTATTTTTGGTCCAGAACAAAATAAAACTTTCCGCTTTGTTTATGCAGCCATGAGAGTGATGAATCCTGGGATTGCATTGCTTGGCATTTACCTCTCTCAACACTTAATATTTAGGAATAAACTGCATTCTAAGGTCTGCCTCTTTTTAATGGCATGGCTCTTTCAACCAAATATTTTTTTTGGTTGCACTGTGTAACATATGCTGAAGGTTTCCTAAAAGACGGTAGTGTTAGGTCAATATCATTTATAAACAGTAACAGCCTTCATTTGGCCATGACCTTTGGTGTGTGTCTGTTATCTTGGGACAGCTGACAGAATCCTGTGACATAGGCGATGGGGGAAAGCAACGGGGACTTAATTGTTTACTTTAGCACAAGGGAAGCATACAGAAAAACAAATTCAATATGAGGTGTTGGGAAACATTTAAAACAGGGTATAGGGTTAGGGCTCACGGGAAAGTGGTTGGCTTTAGGCCTCGGACTAGAGAACTGTACAGGGGTCATATCTATCCCCATCCATCCCTGCAAACATCTAAGCAGGCCATACTTGCCAACACACCAGTAGCACAGTGTAAAATTAAACATGTCCACATTTACCTTTAAAATATTTTAATTATTAAATGACTTACTTGACATTGCCACCAGGTGGTGTTAGGGTAAGAACAAACAATTGAACAGAACAAAAGGATTTATAGTTAATATAATAGATATAAGAAAGTGCAATTGTGAGCAATTTACTGTTGTGTTACCATATAAACAAAATCTCAGTCTGGACTTTTACTCTCTGAATTATTGCCCAACTCTGCTTATAACCATCCTCATGGAATATCTAAAAGATAAAATACAGTGGTACCTAAGTTCCCGACTCACTAGAACTCCAATTTCTTGAAAGTCAAACAAAAACAGTTTGACCTAGAACTCAATCTGAATATCAGAAGTCGAACCATGACCAAATATAAATTGTACGTGCCAGGAAATGAGTCAAACTACAATGCAATTCTTACTTGAATGCCTTCTTCACAGACTGGACGATTAATCAAATAAAGCAGCACAACATTACAGTAACTAACAATAAATAAACCACTAACTTATGTGTACTATTAGATCATTTATGTCATTTATTTAAACTTTATTTTACCAGGTAACTGAAAACCAGTACTCACTGCTATACATGATATTTGGGAGAAATAGCAGATTAGGCATCGCAACTGCCTGGGATACAAACGTCATGCGTGTAACTAAACTGTTACAGCCAATAAGGGCAAAGGTGTGTCGTCACGGAGGTGGTTCCAGTTTGTGCAGCCAGGTGAGAGGTCGTAATGCAACTAACTGTAATGCATCGTGTCAGGATCAGAATGCGTTGCTTTAACCCAGCACTGTAAGCAAGTCGAACACATCCAATGACTGGACTGGGGAAAAGATCTTTATCATTTTGGAGGCCATTAAGAAATAAATGCTCTTCTTGTTTAATCCTGTTAATTTTGTGTTTAAATGCTAAAAAAAACATATTTTGGTGTAATTTTTGGAGGCCAGGAACCAATTAATCGGTTTTCCATTATTTCTTATGGGAAAAATTTGATCAGAACTCGAACTTTTTAGGATTTGATCCGGAGTCTGGAACGGATTAAGTTCGAGAACCAAGGTACCAGTGTATTCTCATCCCATCAGGGTTGCGAGGGGTCTGGATTCTATCCTGGAGACTACAGGCACAAGGCATGGAGCAACCCAGAATGAGGCATCAACCCATCGCAGGGCACACTCACACACCATTCACTCACACACACACACCTATGGGCAATTTGGTAACTCCAATTAACCTCAGCGTGTTTCTGGACCATAGGGATAAACCAAAGTACCTGGAAGAAAACTCTACAACAACATGGGGAGAACATGCAAACTCCCCACACATGGAGCCATGGCAGAACCTCAAGCTCTGGTCCCAGAGGCATATGGCAACAGTGCGAACTACTGCGCCACCACTATCATTGAGCCATTATGCTGATATATCACTTGTCAGTAAAGACTGGTAGCAAGGCTAGTGTCCTAGAAACAATGTTGTGTTTGCAGTGATTTAAGATTCATAGAAAGTCGTTTTTATTGCCCTCCTGGAAAGTTCTTAGGTTTGACATCTTTGCCTGAGGGAAAGTTAACACTGAATTGAGGTGTGGACTCAAAAATGGATTTCAAATGCTGTTCATTCCCCATTCAGCCTCATTCATGCTCCTACTCAATGGGAGTCAATGAAAGCATCAGTTTGGCAGAGAGAGAGCTTTAACATACGATTTTGTCTCTCTGGTGTCTTAGTTCCTGCATTTTAAGTGTTTCGTCATAACTGGTAAAGCTTGCATCAAGCATGGAATGAGGACCAAAGCTCCCTCTCCTTATTTTCCTATTTTTAAAAATCGTGAACCTCTGCTGAATTATTGACTGATTTGTTATTGTGCTGCGATCACCCCCCCCCCCACCCCCCATCATCCGTCATCCTCCACAAATCCCATCAGCGTCAGGCAGACATGATAGTGGGTGTGAAATGCTTTCACCCCTCCGCCACGTCGTGTCAACCAAGTCTGCCGAACTGTTTAAAAGGCTAGGCAGCTTATGAATCATCTGGCCGGCAGCTGGCCGACGTTGCCGTGAAATCATATTAGCGGCTTCCCCTTGCTTAGTAGCGTATGCAGTGGCAGTGGTTTGGTGATGAATCGCTTGCTGTGAATTATGCTTGTCCAAAACATCATGCATAATGTAGCAAATTAGCATACATTATATACAACATCCTGTATAGGGGGTATACAATATATTGTGCAATCGCCTCGCACGGCCATCTTGGTGTCAGTCATGGTAGTTAAGTATTCTGAACATGTCCATGCAACGCAAGCTAAAGTAGACCTTTATTATTACACCAGTCATGTTCAGTACACTGCATATTTGACCATCTGCAGTTATATAAAGTTAAGTCCTATGTGATATACCTGCATATATTTTCATAAAATGAATGATTACCTTTAATTGTCTGTATTGACACTGGCAAAAAAAAACCCTCACAGGAACTAGACAATATAGATGTTTTTGTATTTGGTTTGTTTTTAGTTTTCCGCTTAATGCTCAACTTACATCCATGGTTGCAACTGTCCTGTACATCTTTTAATCATCTATTTATCCTTTTTTTGCCCTTATATGCTTTATTTTACATTGTATCCTTTTTATTGTTTTAGTCTTGCGCAGGGAGATTTATGGCTTGGCACGATGCTTTCCAGCTGGATGAATAAAGTTTTTTTTTACCTTACGTGAGATGAAAAGCCCACTTTTAATATAGGACTACAGTTCCCTCCAAAAGTAATGGAATTCAAAATCAATTCCTGTATTTTTGCTGTACACTGAAAACATTTGGGTATGACATCAAAAGATGAATATGAGACAAGAGATCAGTATTTCAGCTTTTATTTCCAGGTATTTACATCTAAATCTGTTACACAACTAAGAAGATAACACCATTACTGTCATGAACACGACCCAGACGGGGCGTGGCCACCCCGCAGGGACCAACCCCTGATTACCCACGGGAGTATAAAACAGCAGAGATAGAGGAAGCCCGTTGCGAAGTATTCGTACCAATGATCTCATTGTACATTACCGAGCGCTTTTCCCTGCCTGCCTTACGTCTCTGTCTGTTCTCAGTCCCTGGCCTGTCTTGTGTCTGCTCTCCTTCCCCAGCCCAGCTCCTGTCCCTGACCTGCCCTGCGTCTCGCCTTCCCTTCGTGCCCCGAGTGTCCGTTCGTCCGCCTGCTTGCTCTCCCGGCTCACGACCTGCTTGCCTGCTTTTTGACCATTCTCTGCCTTTGCCCTTGGGACACCGTCGCCACCCGAACCCCGGCTTTCACGACCAACCCGCCTGTGTACTGACCATTCTTCTGCCTAGCCCTTCGGACACTGTTATTATCTGGAAGCCTGCATTAAAGCACCGGTGCTTCGCATACCTGGGTCCGTCCTTCTGTGGGGTTCTATTACAATTACTTTGAACCCACCCATTTTTCAAGTGAGCAAAATTATTGGAACATGTGACTGACATTGCCCAGGTGTGACCTATTAGATTGCTTATTTAAACCGTTTGGAATGTGTTGAAGAAGAAAGAAACCACTGGTGTTGTAAGCAACAGACGTCGAACTGGTATACCAAGGAAAACATCAGCAGTTGATGACAGAAATATTGTGAAGAACAACTAAAACAGTCAGTGACATCACCAACAGCCTCCAGAGGGCAGGAGTGAAGGTATCACAATCCACCATTCGCGAAGACTTCAGAAACAAAAGTACAGAGGCTACACCAGAAGATGCAAACCACTCATTACCAATAAGAATAGGAAGGCCAGATTGGAATTTGCCAAAAAGTACAAGTCAAGGCTCAAAAGTTCTGGGACAAAGTTTTCTGGACTGGTGAGACAAAGATTAACCTTTACAAAAGTGATGGAAAGGCTAAAGTATGGAGAAAGAAAGGATCCGCTCATGATCCCAAACACGCAAGCTCTTCTGTGACGCATGGTGGAGGTAATGTCAGGGCTTGGGCCTGCATGGCTTCTTCTGGGATGGCTCATTGATATTTATTGATGATGTAAGATATGATGGTAGCAGCAAAATGAACTCAGAAGTCTACAGAAACATTTTATCTGTCAATTTAAAGAGAGATGCAACCAAACTGATTGGGAGATCTTTTATCATGCAGCAAGACAATGACCCAAAACACACTGCCAAAGCAACCAAGGAGTCCATCAGTGGAAAGAAGTGGAAGGTTTTCGACTGGCCAAGTCAATCTCCTGACTTAAACGCTATTGAGCACGCATTTTACCTGCTAAAGAGGAGACTGAAGGGAGAAACTCCCCAAAACAAACAGCACCTGGAAGAGGCTGTGGTGAAAGCCTGGGAAAGCATCACAACAAAAGAATGCAAAAGTTTGGTCTCGTCAATGGGTCACAGGCTTGATGCTGTTATTGCAAGCAAAGGATTTGTAACTAAATCTTAAGTATAATTCACTTTAATTAATCTTAAGTCTATCTGTTCCTATACATTTGCTCACCGATAAACTGTGTTACATTACAAACAATGCTATCTTCTTAGTTTAAATGATCTACACGTAAATATCTGGAAATAAAGCTGAAATACTAATTTTTTGTCTCATATTCATGTTTTGATGTCATAGCCAAATGTTTTCAGTGTACTGTACAGCAAAAATACAGGAATTGATTTTGCTGTTCCAATGCTTTTGGAGGAGACTGTATTTAATGAGTCAAATGTGTGTTTTCACAAAAGACAAACAAGAAAATTCACTTCTTTGGAATTGTACAATGTTTTCATCTTTTGTCAAGCCGATGTTCATATTATCAGAAAACAGGCAGCAAATTTTCAGTAATGGGGTATAGATGGAAATGTAGGGTTTGGCCATTTTATCCTAAATGCTGATGTAGGGCAAGGCTCATTAAATCATCATTTTAAATAGCACCTAAGTATTTCAACAATTTCTCAGCAAAAGTTTGTTTAATCTTGTAAAATGCTCCCTGGCACGCATTCAGTGCCCTGCAAAGACATCTGGACAAAAATCAAAATGATTTAGCCAGCAGAATGGTGGAAAATCGTCATTTCAGTTGGTCAAAATGCAGCCATCTTTCAGATTTCAAATGTCGATGCGTCCTTCAAGATACTTGTTGCGTATTAAAGCTGGCAGACAGGGCTCTTCTGCACTGAGAATGTTACTGTAGAAACAGGGGAATAACACAGCTTTGATAAGAAGCGGGTCGGCCTGTCGATGTCATGAGTCGCTGATACGCATCATCATTGCTGAACACACATTAAGATGCTGAAATAGATTCAGCAGGAGGATGTAATTGTAAGAACAGGGGGTGTTGGGCGGCATGCGCACCTACACAGTTCACCTGTTCTTTGCTGCTACTCCCTTTGCATTCCTCTTGCGCAGCCCAGATGCTCAAGACTGACCCACCCAGCAGTCGTACATCTCTCGTGGTTTGTTGCCAGAGTCAATTTGGCGTGGCAGGTCTATTAAACTGATTGGTCATTTGCGGCCGTTTCCCCTATGGGGGACACTTACCAAATATACTTTCCACTCTACAAAGAAGTTAGTATGCTAATGGTTAGCGTAGGCCACAAGGTTAGGAGAGTTTTTAAAGAACAGTGAAGTTCAGGATACGTATGAGGTATAGTTATTGCTTACATCCTGCCAAGTGATAAGGACATCCTGACTCTGGGATGCAGTGTGACTTAATTAGCAGCAGTTTAGTTGAAATTTTACTACTATTATTATTATTATTAATAATAAAAACAATAGCTAGTTAAGATTACTTAGATTTATTATTAGCCCATTTCACACTAAATAGTACTAACCAGCAACAATACATCAAAATATACCTGAGAATTTCTGAATCCTCAAAGTAGCATCTGAAAGGTGTTCTGTTTGGGTATGTTGGGTTTTATAAATAATGTGAACATTTTGAAAAGATAACTCAATTCTTAATAGATTTATTCAGTGTAAGGGAAGTTAAAAGATGTGCTTTATGTTTGCGGGTGTGTTGGGTAGCTGGGGAGAATGTTAGCAGATAACAACACAAATGAGAAAGCATGTGGACACTGAAACCTCAGTTTCTTCTCTGGGAAGAATCATCTCCATGGTGAGTATGAAAGACTGTAGACGGTGTGCAGAACATTCACGGCTTAGTGGGTCTCTACTGGCTAATCGATTGTGGTTGTCCTGTGGTTCCAAAACAGCATGTGGATCTCACTGGACATAATCTGCATGTTCTACTCATGAAGCTGCTGGGTTCCTTCCAGAGACACACACTTCAGACAGACCTGCATCTTGTCCTTCGCTTCCCAATGTAGTGTCTGGGTGACCATGGGATGTCCCAGAAACGTGCTCATTCAGAATACACAGATTGCTATGTCGTGGTTTCTTTCAAGTAGCTTAAAAGAACTCAAGGTCAAGAGCCGATTTAAAGACACCAGGTTGGTTTTGGTTTGCGGGGTGGCACTGGAACAAGCATAGGGGGCCTAGGCTGAGGTCAGATTCGAACCCACAACCACAGAAGATAACACTGATAATGTGCTGGCCGCTATGATAGTTCAGTTTATAAAGAGCTTATTTACAATGGCCCTGTATGGTAACACTTTACACTGCACCTCAATACACTTTCATAATGTATTTATTAAGTATTCATAAAACCTTCATAAACATCATGTATGTATACTTTAACATCCTAACATCCCTTAACAGATGTAATTTACATTAATAATAAACATTATATAATAATAACAAACATTATAATTGTATAATCATGTAATGTTTGTTGTTAATGTATATTAAAGCTATGGGATGCTAGGATGTTAAAGTGTACTTACGTGCTGCTTATGAATGTTCTATAAATGCATAATGAATGCATTATGAAAGAGCAGTTAATGTAAAGCATTACCCATTGTTTTTTACATTGTTTTTGTTACAAAGTGAAGGTAAACGTAAGCAGGGTCAGCCAGTAATATGTTTACTGTGCCACCCACATAATTCAAACTCACAAACTTCCAGAAATGTAAACAGGTCTCATATACACTGTGCTACACGTTTGGTGGTTATTTTTGAGCAAAATCTCATAAAAAATAAAGGTCCTGTAGTCAGACTGGATGTTTTTATGTTGTGTTGTGGTTAGAAGACATTTCAGCGCCACACTCCCAGCATAAAGTGTGAATAATTCAGCGGTGCCGGTTTGTAAAGTAACGATATGCTGACATCTAGCGGTCATACTTAAAATTGAGCGAATGAAGTAAGTAGCACGAAGTTATACTTAACAGGACGCATCCAAATATTACAAGGCAATGTGAAATTCGAGTTTTTTCAGTCATTTTGTCTTTGCAATAGTTTGCCCATTTTTTCGTACCACTTTAATCAATTAGCATTGCTAAAACGCTACATTTCTTGTATTCAGGAACAGCTTTCTCCTCTCAAACTCAGGATTAATTTATTTTATTTGGGCTCGTGGTTTTAAGGGTGGGTCTCGTTCCAACCACAGGCCGCTGAGTTGATACAGTTCTTTTAGCTACAATGCGTTTAATCCACATCACTTTAGCATATGTTCAACCAATGCTAATTTAGCAGCATGTGTAGTCCATGCTAATATGACAATACGTTTAATCCAGGCTAATTTAGCAGCAGGTTAACCCTTGCTATTTTATCGGCATTTTAAACCAATGCTAATTTAGTTTGAATTCTTGCAGACTAAGCAGTTAGTAAAGGGAATATATCTTTTTGAATGCATCGTATATAATTAACACAAATTGCGTCTCTTGAGGCCAGCATAAATAGCTGATAAATGGTCCTTTTAAAAACTGTATTTCATAGTTAAAAACTGTAATGAAAAGTAAATATATATGTATATATATATGTGTGTGTGAGTGAGTGTGTATACATTTTGTATAGTTTGCCCACATCCTACTAAGCAGCTATTTCTTAAAAAGCTATATCCTAAAAAAGTTAGGAACTGCACTGAGTGTAACAAGATTAACAGCAGGACCATCAGTTTATTCCAGTTTAATTTCCAGTCCTTAATGAGCCACAGGACAGGAGTATGTCAGGAATGTGCCGTCGCACTTGCCGCCACATTGGCCTCTGGGAATTCATTGCACAGGAAGTGGCCCTCTATAGGGACCCTCCCTTATCTCAGATGCGTCACCCCTCAGGAAGTGACCACCTCAGAGTCATAAACACAGGCCTGTCCGCTCCCTGCTCCCCACTGAGCATTCAGCATTTTACCCTTTCACCGCAGGCAAAGAGATTAAACAGTCGCATTTTAAAAAATATTACTGTTCTGTTGCATTCCCCAGATTTTAAAACCAAACGCGAGCAAATGGGTTGAAGATTATTTTCTTGTTGTATCTAACCATTAGCAGACTTCCTCTCAATGGGCTGAACTCAGACACCCCCTGGGGAATAAGATTACAGCAGCTGATCCAGAAACTCAGAGGCGTTCAGTGAAAGAGTTAAAACATTTATTTAAATACATTGTTCTAATAGGATTCTTTTCAAAGTGCTATATGTTTCACTTTTCCATGATGTGTCACGGGGATCTTTTAGGGTCTTGATCTAAATTTAGGGGTCAGTCTCTTACTATACAGAAATGTTTTATACACTCCACCATGTATACCGTGTTACATACTGTACCTGAGTATTATTGTTCCCTGGAGTCTCTGGAAACAAACAAACAAAAAAGAAAAAGAAATCCACACTTGTAAATAAGGATATCTTATCATCTCCAGCTTTTTGGTCCAATAAATAGCAGTGCAGATGTAGTTTTTCACAGGCCACACATAATACACAGCATTCTGCAGAATGTCAGTGTCTTTTCCCCAAACGGTGATTCACAGAGGACGCTTTCACGCAGAGAGGCAGCATTTCCCGCAAGAAATGATTTGGCATTGCAGACTCCGTCATAATATCTTATCAATTGACATTCAGGCCGGTGTTTTGAGTTGTCTTTGGCTTTCTCGCACCCTCCGATCCTGCTTCGAAACCCTTGTGACCACACAATCCCCACTGCCGGTTCACTCCACGTGTAACAGGGGGACAATGTCCACCTGCTCCATCAGCCAGGGTTAGGGCTGCATCTCGTACTGGCCTTCAGTGGCAATGAAAAAGTCGTTGAGGGTGTACTGCAGGTAATCGAAGGTGGGCCGATCCTCGGGCCTCTCCTGCCAGCATTTCAGCATGATTTGGTAGAACTCCTGGGGACACGCATCAGGACACGGCATCCTGTACTTCCTGTCCAGCAGTCGTATCACCTCTGGGTTGGTCATGCCTATTTCAAAATGAAAAACCAGATTTCCTTTCAGCTTCATAAACCTGTGTCTTGCAAGTCTCTTGATAAATATGAGTCATTAAATCAGTGCACGTTAAACAAAAATCCTCAATAGTTGATATTATAATCATCTTTCTAAATATATGCCATATTAGGACAGAAAATTAACTATGCAGTTCACTGAATAGGTATCTGTTTTGACAGAAGGTTGTAAGTGGGAGTATGATATTAATGATGAGGCGTTTAACAGCAAGGCCTTTATAAAGAGCTTTGTGTCTCCTACAAATCATTTTAATACTTACATCAGAGCAGGAACTTGGTTAGGCAAAAACTTTATAAACAGAAATTTGTCACAATCCAAGGCATTTCTTTATATGTGAAATAGTATGCTTTAATTTATGTCAAGTTTCTTGTTATTAACTTCCTTAATTGTATCAAGTTATTCACCGATGAGCCAAAATGTCATGACCACCCCCACATGAAACAAATAAAATGATCTGTCTTGTAAAAACAGCACAAGTAAAAGTCTGGGGATATATTAGACAGGAAGCCTACATTCATTACTTGTAGTCGACTTGTAGAATGTCGAAGAAATAGACAGAAATAAATCTCTGAGTGACTTTGATAGGGACCACATTATTATGGCTTGACAACTGGGTCAGAGCATGTCTGAAATGGCAAGGCTGGTGGGGAGCTCAGGGTCAGCCACGGTGAGCGCCTACTGAGAGAGATCCGCAGAGGGAAAGACCACAAGCTGCCGGACAGGATGTTGGGTGGCTGAAAACTTACCAAAGTAAGATGTGAGGTTAGACTGTCCCATCTGGTACAGACTAACAGGAGGGCTACTGTGGCACAAATGGCAGGTCGTTTTAGTGACGCTGTCACAACACCAAGCACATTGAGCTCTGCTGAGTATGGGGCTGCGTAGCTGCGGATTGGACTTGCTAGTCCAAGGTATCATACAGATGCTTGACACCTACTTGGTTCCATTTCTCCAAGGTTCAGCTCCAACTTTCATATGCCCATTGTAGGTGCTTTTGTTGGTGGACAGGGGTCAGCATGGGCCCTCTGCCTGGACAGCAGCTATACAGCCCCATACATGCCATGCGCCGTGTATCACGTCACATTACTCCTGTGGCCATCACTAAACTGAAATGATATTTAAGTGTCGCCACAGTGGTCCTTCTCTTGCTATGCACCAGATGCGATAACACTGTGTTCACATCTCGCATTCATGCGCCTCGGCCACCCAACACATCAGACCGCTCTCAGCAGGTACTCAGCACCCCACAGTTTGGAGGATGTACCCACCATAGGTGATCCGTACTGCGCCTGAGCACATTTGACCCCCAAAGTATAGTTTGTGTAGCTAGTTTTGATTTGATGTTTGGTGCTTCAGTTGGACTATGGCACAGAACACATCCAGTGTGATCACTAGCTGTACGTGAACTGGACCAGGCAGCTGCACTTTGCGGCAGAAGCATATCACTTTGGTCTACAGCAGAGGTCTGGTGTTTGCAGGAAGTCTGGGCTGATAAGAGTATCCAGGTACAACTGCATGCAACATGCAAAAACTCTGAGACACGTGGCAAAATATAGGACTGTCGTTATACATGCAGCGTGATCAAATGAAAATCACTGTGCTGCATACTTAATAACCCGGTGGGCTGTCTATCATTACACCCGGAGCTACTCCAGATAAGCCACTGTATGGAGTGAGGAGGGGGGGCCATTGTGCTCAGGCATGGCACGAGGCAACCAGGCCAAGGGTGAGTCTGCCCTGAGATGCTCTGACCACGTCTTCTGAACATAATGGATTAGACCCTTGTCAAAATCACAATTACAAGCACAAGTCATTTGTACCTGGGTAGGGCGTCCTCCCATATGTGATGATTTCTGTAAGGAGAATGCCGAAAGACCAGACGTCTGTCTTGATGCTGAAAGTCCCAAAGTTGATTGCTTCTGGCGCAGTCCATTTGATTGGAAATTTCGCCCCTGTGAATTGAACATGGCATCAGTAACCCCAGGATGAAACACAACAGCTGCCATCCCACGGCTCATTCTTCATTCTAAAACAAAGGTGCAGCCTACGCTGTCCTAGACTTAATAGAGTGGCACATTAATTGATACTTAACTATTAAAAAGTAAAATCTTAATAAATGTACGTAAAGAGCAATTAATGTATAAATTAAGTAATGCAGTATTTTATTAATAGCTTAAAAATAACTTTAAACACAGGATACGCTTCAGAGGCAAGCTGTGCTGTACACAGAAAATGTATTGTGATGTTGACAGGAAAGCACTTTAGATTAGATTAAATGCATTAATGGGTATATTGTGTTTGTGTGTGTGTGTGTGTGTGTGCGCGCGCGTGCATAGTCCCACCTTCCTGTGCCGTGTACTCTGTCTCGATAATCCTAGCCAGACCAAAATCTGCAACCTTGCAGTGCAGAATCTCTGACACCAGGATGTTGGCCGCCCTGAGATCCCTGTGAATGTAATTTTTCTTCTCTATGTAAGCCATGCCTTCTGCAATCTGCAAAGGAGGGACAGAGTAAGGGTAGCATAGCGAACCTACTATTCAGACACCTTTTTAAAGTGCTTAAATGCCAGTTTGTGGGTTCCAATGCAAAAAAAAATATACCAAGAGAGATTGTTAAGAGAGTGGGGGGCTGAATTGGTGTTGCAACATCAAAAGTGGTTTAAACAGGATGCATACTCTTTCAGGAAATGCAGTTTATGTCGTCTCAAGGGCATGCCAAAAGGCAAGTGGAAAAAAATGCATCACATCCTGTCCGGATGTTAATACGAGAAGGACGTTAAGGTTTTTACACATGAGGCACACAGCTTGACCACATTACTGTGGAAAATTATAATAATCAGAATCATAAAAATGAACAAAGTTGACACAAGCTGAAATCCACTGTGCAAGTTTTTCTTACCTGTGCTGACATATCTATGAGTTTAGGATACTTCAGACGTTTTCCATCTTCGGTTTTTAAGAAGTCAAGTAAACTTCCTTTGAAACACAAAAACCCACAGCTAAAAATTACATCGCATGCATCAGAGAGAAAGGCCAATTTAATTGTCTCTATGGCTTCTCTGTTCTCTGATATAACTGTGCTATATCTGTGACTGTTTGTCTGGACAGCTGGAGAACAAAGATCGTACTTAATCTTGTTTTGTTTTAGGAAATAAGCCATAGTAGGTTAAATGTATTGCTGAAGCTCAATGTTTTCTAGATAATAGATTTAGTTATTTCTAAACTGTTTCTCATTTGTTTAGTAAACCCTCTTAAATGATCATTGATATACATTGATATACAACAATATTTAACTCTAAATTAAATTTAGAGTGATTTAAATGACTCAATCTAAGAGAATTATGATACATTTGTTGCATGTTTGTGAATAACTATGTGACCCTAATTAAGTATACATTGATGAACAATAGGTGGTAACACTTTACATTAACTTTATGACTTTATAATGCATTAGTAGAACATTCAATGCACCTTCATAACGCATTCATAGACCATTCATAAGAAATATTGAAGTATCCCTTAACATCCTAACATACCATAACAGCTTTAATGTATATTAATAACAAACATTATCTGATTATAATGTTTGGTGTCATCATATAATTTTTGTTATTAAAGTATATTATTATTGCTATGGTATGTTAGGGTGTTATGGTATATTTACATGCGCCTTGTGAATGTTCTAGAAATGCATTACGAAGGTGCGCTGAATGTTATATGAATGCATAATGAATGCATTATGAAGGTGCAGTTAATTTAAAGTGTTACCCAGAAAATTGACTAAACGCGAGCAAATACATGTCCCCTCAGTGGCACATTGTGAAGACCCAGAATGCAGGTTGCTAGGTTCAATTTTTAATGCAGAAATGTATATGCGACCTCTTTTCTCAGAATTACGTAAGATCATATCAGCACACAGCTTAAATCAATCAGACAAGTATGAGGACGCGAACGCTTAGCCCAAAATCAGGGCCTATGTGACGCTGCCGGGGGGGCGGGGGCCTCACCGTTGCTCATGTACTCTGTGATGATGAGGATGGGCTCCTTGGTGACGACGGCATACAGGCGCACCAGCCTGTCGTGTTGCAGCTTCTTCATGAGGTTGGCCTCCTGCAGGAAGGCCTCTGGCTCCATACTGCCCTCTTTCAGCATCTTGATGGCCACCTTCTGGGAGTTCTTATAGTAGCCTGCAAGGAAGATGGACACACGGATCCCAATGAATTTCAAAGTGCACCGGCAAGATTCTCACTACCACAGCACTCCTTTTCACTACATGACTGCACATATGTTCTTCCGACACACTGTTATGTGATGTAACACCCAATTATCTGGCAGCCTTAGTGAGAAGACAGTTACTTCAGTCGGGGTGCTGGTGGTTGGAATAGACCAAATACAGAATTTATTTGTGGGGGGGGGATCCCAGGAGGGAAGTTCGGGAACCACTGCCTGATACAAAAGGAAGCTGAGTCAGATCAGCCAGGCAAAGGCACATGAGATGTCATTTTATATGGAGGTACTTTCCGTGTATGTTTGGCGCCTTCTCCAAGCTGGTCTAGCTCTGGGGTGTAGGAGCCAATCATAAAGATGGCGACATCTCTTACCCATCCACACCTCTCCAAACTGGCCCGATCCAAGCTTCTTCAACATCTTCAGTGTCTCTCTAGGGATCTCCCATTCATCCTGAGCCCACGGCTGCCGGGGTTGCATGCGCTGGCAGGGCTCAGTCAGTCGCTGGCACAGCCCATTTGCTGCCTCTGCAGAAAGAGAATGAGTGAGGGAATGTGGTAGTACTCTTTAAAATTCACATTTAAATTAACCTTTAAATGACATAGTATATATATATGAATGCTCTGACCTGTTACTTGTACACCCATAGTAATGAACGCTCAGCCCTGTTACAAGTACATCCATACTAATAAACACTCAGACCTGTTACAGGTACATCCATACTAATGAACCCTCAACCCTGTTACAGGTACATCCATACTAATGAACCCTCAACCCTGTTACAGGTACATCCATACTAATGAACGCTCTAACCTGTCACTTGTACACCCATAGTAATGAACCTTCAGCCCTGTTACAGGTACATCCATACTAATGAACGCTCTAACCTGTCACTTGTACACCCATAGTAATGAACCTTCAGCCCTGTTACAGGTACATCCATACTAATGAACGCTCTAACCTGTCACTTGTACATCCATACTAATGAACACTCAGACCTGTTACAGATACTTTCAAATACTAATGAACACACAGACCTGTTACAGGTAGATCCATATTAATGAATGCTCAGCCCTGTTACATGTACATTAATACTAATGAACACACAGACCTAATGGTGAAATCACTCTACTGACCCTTTGATTAAAACCGATGACCACAGGCACAGCACACTTACTCTCTGAGCCCCAGTAGATAATGAAGAACAGGGGTTCAGTACTAGAAACTAAACTTATCAGCATGTACTGGTTTCCACGATACAGGTGGGAATTAGGCAACAGGTATTTTTTTGTGTATGTGTTTGTGTGTAAGGCATCTGTGAAGGTTCAGTCAGTTCATAGAATCTGTTTTTCCTCTTTAGGGTTGTGTAGCTATTCACAAGCATGCATCACAAGTAACGTAGACTCAATAATAATTATTCGAGTCACTTAATTTGAAGTATATAATTGATTCTTTAAGAGAGATATCTGTTATCAAGTTTACTTTTGTTTTGATTTTTTTCTTTCTGTATTTTATTTTGCTGTCTGCTAATATAAAATTGCATCCTGCCACTAGCCACTAAAGTGAGTCAGATTTGAAATTCTGAAGATAGATTTTGCCTCAGGTCACAATTTTCCTCTCAGTTGCTTTGTTGGTGAATAAATGAAATGCTCATTTTAGAAATTGTTTGATCTGTACATCTAGTGGTTCAGTATGAAGTGATGTGAAGCATTTCTTTACATTGACAGGAAATCCAAAATGTTGATTTTAAGTAAATTCTAGCCCCTGTACTACAACGTGATTTTTCTCTATGGGGGAATATAATGTTCTGGAAAATTCTGAGAATGCAGAATAGTAATTCCTAAGTATAATACATTTGAAGGGTATTTATTTGCAACTTACTGGAGTAAGATTTCACCAGCTCCTGCAGTGAAGCGAAAGAGGTCGCCGGGGAGATATAATAGCCACCGTTGTCAAGGCAACGGATTTTGTAGTGTTTGATGACATCCCCGTGTTCAGGATCTGTGTCTCTGATAGTCAACGAGAATGATCCTAAAATAGAATTTTTTTTTTAATGAATAAATAACTTTAAATAACTCCAATGGTCAACTGGTAACCGATCCACTATTAGCCTCCTTATCACACCTTAAAACTTGCATTATAACTGTTATCTTCTATTAAACATATGGAATAAAGAAAACATAAGAATGATCTGATGTGTTCTCTTACTGGCTGTGATAAAATGGCAAATATAAGGTAATCATTGTTTGTGGCAATAGATGAGTTTTCAGACAAACCATTAGCGGTCTCGCTCTCTCTGATTAGAAATGACCCTGTTTGATTCCCTGGGGCAAGAAGCAGCCGCTCTGCATCTTTGCGACTCAAGTTCTTGAAAAACCATCTAGAAGGTAACAATTCAATGACATTTGTAACTACATGTAATCTTTTCTTAAAACAAAACAAGCCACAATACAACTTGAAAATGACAACACAACAATGTCATATACACACTGCTTTGGCGGATGCGTACTTCTCTACATCGAGCGTGTCTTGTTTTGCCATATATGTACAAGGAATGTAGCCTTCATCACCTGTGGTCAATGACTTGGCAAACCACCAGTCACCATCCCTTCACGAGAAATAGAATGTGAAATTTGTGAAGTTTCCCTCGAAAAAAAAAAGCAGTGAATATGGCCATAGTGTACGGTGCAGATCGTTTCATTTTGTAACGTTCGACTTACTCCTCGATAATTCGGAACTTGTCTCCTTTTCGGAAAGGTAAGTCATCAGAAGTGACCGGCTTGAAGTCATATTGAGCAACCACAATGTCTCCATCTGGAAGGAGATGTGAGAGAAGCGGTGATTAAGGGGCTGCAATTAGCTTCGCCAAGAGTGCATATTTTTTTTGGTTCGGAAATCATTAGGTGAAACACCCAGTTTTATGAACAATTGAAGGAAGATATGGTGAAATATCCCCTGAGTGCCACTTGAGTTTTAAAGTATCTTATTTAAGGATGATGTATTAAGACTGAATGCCTTTTAATCTGTGTAGTGTACTGCATGAATGTACTAAATATTACTTATCAGTGGTACTCTCATATTTTCATATTGGGCCTGTACCTTGAGTCCTTCACTGTCAGCCAACAATAGTCTTTGAAGACAGTTTCCTGGCCTTTGTTATGAAACTTCTAAAAAAAAACACCTGATTCGAACTGAATGTGAAAAAGGTAAATTCCTCGGTTCTGGGTTTGTCTCATTGAACAAAGGCTGTGGAAACTGTTACCATGGCGAGCGAGATGTCACCCTGTAGATAAGGAAGGTATTATCTTTGAAGAGCTATCCCGATTGTGTGTCCCTAAAAGCGTGATGCACAGGCAAACTCACAGTGGGCTGTTAAGAACGTGGCAGTTTTGTCATTATTACTGAAATTCAGATGTGTCTGGATGGTGCGCTAGCCTAGGAAGGAGCCTTGATCTTTACAGGCCTCATTCCCAAAAGGCTGAATGCTGCTTCCTGAAGCCAGCAGCAAGTGAGCTTTTCCATAAAGTCTGTAACTCCTACAACAGCGTGTGACATACCCAGCGATGCCCAGCGTGGCGCTTAATCTCTGCCAGATATGATTGCTTCAGCCCTCATGAATAATAGGGGATTTACTCAGAAACGTTTTCTTTTACATGACCCTCATGGGAGAGTTATGCATCACTCTTCTTTACTGCATTTCGTACTTCTGTGTCTTCTTGAAACATACAAACATAATTTGGAGAATGGACTCCAAATGACGGGATACTGCATTTCTTAGTTTCAAGCCAGAAACTCCTGAGATCAGAAGATCATACAAGAGTGAGTTCGATTGCTCTCTGAGGGAAGAGCTGTGAGGCAAATTGCCGAAGGATTCAGTGACCATGAAATTCCAGGGAACAGATATTGATTATTGCGCTTTTCATTTCAGTTCTGTTTAGCATGCAGGACATCCATCCACGAGAAAGTGCCTATTGATGTAAGTATTCAGTCTTACTGTTAGTTGCGGTGTCTTGTCTGTTTGGATCAGGTACCTGTAAAAGAGAAAACAGATTCAATTGAAAATTAATTTGTTCTATTTTATTCTCCTCTACAGCAATCCGAACATTCTACAACTGTATCAGTAACTATTTTTAACAGTCATTCATGTTAAAAACTGTTTTGATAACAGTTTACTTGAGAAGACACAAAAATGTAGTATTATGCAATTACTTATGTATTAATTAACCACAAAGTGTTACTTACAAACTGATCTCAGGTTTGTCCATTGTTAATGAATTGTCACATATATTTTCACAAGCAAGTACTATATTTACTATATCTGCTAATTCTGCGTATCTTAGTGAACCACTGAAGGAACAGCTATGGAACTATTAAAATAACAGGCGATCAATAACACATGAAATACCGATGTCATGTTTGTCATTAATGAATCGCCACATCTATCATGTTATGTAACGAGTATATTTGTTTAATGATTTGTACTTCAGTAGTAACTGGGTTACTACTGGGTATTTCTGCCCCCCTCAAGAAAAGTGTCAATGCCGTGTTTAAAAAAAAAAAAAAGTTACAAAAAACATTTCGTAGCTTCTGTGCCGTTCGTTTTGCATGTGACGACACCTTACCGTTGACCAGGTGTTTGACAGTTCCTTCGAGTTTTTGGTGGCCCTGGGTTGTTCACTTTGGAAGTTGTAGCCCGTCTTGTGCTTGTTTTTAGGACGACTGCATATACAACCCATCCTTGGCACATGCAAGTGAATATTTAGTTTAGCTTGGCCAGAAATCATTCTTTGGCAAATGAAACAGAGCAAACAACGTAGAGACACTGATAAACTGAAAATCTAGATTAGCACTAGGCGAAACAGCAAAAAATGAGCACAAACAAGCAGTGTATAAAAGTGAATAAAGTGAATATTTAGGATACTATGGAGTGAAAATGGTTTGTAATTTAAATTATTTGTCTGCTACCACATCAGCACATTCTCTATTATGTTTTGTTTTTTTAATTAGCGTTCTGATTGCACTGACATGAGTTCGGCGATTCTTGCGCATTAATAAATTGTTGTCCATGATTCATAAGTTACCCTATGAATTTTTTGTTTTCTTGTATGGGGCAGATGGGCATCGTGCTGGAAACCACTTTATCATGTCCATTTTGTGATGAATGGGAGGAAAATTAAATTTAAAAATAAAATCTGTGGAGGTGGTATCTTTTATCCTCTGTGAAAACCATGTAGTAGAACAAGTAGGTTTACGTTAAAATGATGCTGAGCGGGAGAGCCCTGTCGGTGAGGCTAGCTATCAACCACAAATAACGGCCCACTTTCTGTATGTTGTCAAGACAACTCTCTAGAAAACAAGGCTGTGGTCTGTTTCTCTGCATTGCCGTGATGCCATGCAGTGACATAATCACTGTTCTAAATTTTTATAGCCCTTTTGAATCAAATTAAGGCTGTTGAGCAGAGTAATGGCAACTTGGTCATTTTCAGACTAGCAACATCTATGTGGATTTCTAATGGAGGAAAGAAGAAACTCGTTCATACGGCATTTCAGCAAGGTATGGGCCATCTGTCAATTTGAACTATGATTACAATGGTAGAGTCAGTCACGTGATGCAAAGTTCACAATCAAAGGTCCATTCTTTGCCTAAATGTGCTTGGTTGGCTTGGCATGTAAGCAGGCTGGTTTCATGTGGTTTGCTCAAAGGCTGGCTGTCCTGTATGTTTTGGCTAGAACATGCCCTTACCTGATTGACCTCTCTAGAGAGTCTTCCTCACACTGTTCTCTGGAAATGCGAAGGCACACTGTACAAGTTCATTCCAGCACTAAAGGAGAGAACAGAACAAAACCATTAGCGTGCCATGAAGTTCAAAGATAATACTGTGTGTGCTAGGCAGATCCTTATAAGAAAATATGCCTAAGGCCATGCACTTGTGAAGAACTGCCTGCATCATTTGTATATCGCTTTGGACAAAAGAATGAATTGAATATTAATTAGAGATCTAAGGTCATAAAAATCACAAAGAATAATACGAATGACTCCTCTTTGTTCCCATTCGAACAAACTTAGCTGTCTGTTTGGTCCATCTTTCAGAATTACTCTCAAATGTAACAGCTTGATAATGTTTAAGTGAGCAAGAGAAAGAAATGCTCATTAACTGAGAATAAAACTAAACCCGCAAGTGTCCGTTTCGGTTCAGTTATGAAAACTTGACCCCTAAAGAAACAAGACACAAGATGTAGCATAGATTTTATGTCTCACTTGAATTCAACCTTATTGATAGGCTAACATGTTTTAAGTTATGTGCTAAATTTAATCCTAAATTTAACAAAACATGGTAGGAATTTGATTCTAAGCTTATACTGCTATGGAATCATAATGTTGCTTCACTTAATAAATGTCCAATGGAATTGTTAAGAAAATAAACTAAATACCTTGAATTATCCTTTGACGACTATAGATTTGGAGCTATAAATTAGTACAGTGTTTTTGCGTAGGTAATTTCATTAAGGGATATTACACCTAAAAACATCTGAAAATTTAAATGGGAGTCCTATTATTTTTTAAGAAAATGCAGGCTGTAAGGAGTTTATACTGAGAGGTAATATTTCTTCTGTAGTGCTATGTGACAACTTTTATTTGAGGTTCACACACGTGTGACAGGACACCCACATAAATGTTGCAGTACTTTAAAACAGTTTATTATTGAAGTTTAAAAACATTGCAAGTGAATTGTGAGGACGTTAAACCTTAAAGTGACTTGCAACCCTCTAAACATTGTGACATTAAGAGGTTTTAAGTAACATTTTTAATCATGCGGTAAATTTGCTTAGGCAACATATCTTGCACTGGAAAAAGCATCACAGATGTAGAATACTGTATGATTTGCTGCATCTCTGACATTAATTGTGGAAGTTCGTTGCTAGTTGAAGTCTTAGAACGCGCATACGTGCTCATTTCCTTGTTACAGTTGCTGATGAGGAATGGGTTTTATGGCGAGACCTTTAAGTCCGATAATTTAAGTTCCCATGTGACCTCAGGCTTGTAATTTTTTTTAATCAATGTAACTTCTCTGTTAAGGTTGCATAAGAATAACCCTTTAGTTATTTTCCAGTCCCCACATGCTCGCTGTGAAGAGTGGAAAGTCTCTGCCTGCATGGGCCTGTATGACCGAGACTGTTCTTGAATTTTCTCACTTTGAAGCTACCATTAACTGCTTGGTACCATAATGCCATGTCATGGAGCCGCAGCCCAAAGATGTGGTCAGTGGGTTAGCCGAACCGTTACCTGCAACATAGCCATGCATGAGTGAACGAGCTAACCAATCAAATCAAAGAACTCCAACCATAGCCTCTTGGTCTAATGTCTCTTTGGGTCGCCATCTTTTCTGAATATTCATCATGTCTAAGTGTTCTAGTGCATCTCTTGTTTAATTTTGCTTTTTCATAGCATTAAATCCCACACCTGAATATTTACAGTAATATTTACTCTCATTTAGTAGATGCTTTGGTCCAAAGCAACATACAGATGAGAAAAATAGCACATTGCAAACATTTATGCTGTCAAGGAGTCGACTTGGCATAAGTGCGGCTAGGGTGAGCTTACAGTGATGCCCAAAGACAATTACGCATATGGTAAACTTCCATTTTCAAAAATACCCTGTTCAAGAGAACACGGGACTACAGATACTGTACATAGAAATGAGCATTTCTTCAGTCACATTCATTCTTGAGTGAACAAAAAAGGTGAAATTGAGCATCAGTGACGACCTTTTAATTAGTAAGGATGGAAAGTGCCTGAAATTCCGCAGGAACATTAATTTAACCTAAAGTGTAAAAAATAAATATCCAAAGACATTATAACAGAGTTCTTAACTGGATGCTTAACTGACCTCAATTCAGGGCACCATTAGACAATATAGATTAGCTACCTGTTACATATAAGTGCAAATATTAATGTAGCTATTTTCCACAGTAATACATCAGGCTGACGCATGCATAAGGAGAGATGATCAGATTGTAGATGCTTACATGCAGAAAATGTCAGCCCAAAGGTGGGTTACTTTGGGCCTACACTGTGATAAAGAACTGATGCATGATCCAGACTCAAAGACATATTAAGTCACACCAAACCACTAATATCCATCTGTAATATTCAGTAAAATGTTGAAGAAGACCCAGAAAAAGACAAGAAAAGTGTTCTTCCCAATAAAGGCTAGTGGGTTGTCTGCCATGCACATGGAATCTCATAGTAGACCACACCCACACATGTCTCAAAATGATTGGCTTTCACTGTTGGGTAGTCGACATGGTACTGACAAATTAAGATAGAAGATATGATATTACAGGCAGCAGAATCTACATGCAGTGAGGAGTGTTATACCCAGAGGTGGTGAGTTCGGGTCCAGAAAGTACAAATCCAGTCCAAGATTTTGTTTCAGCCAACCAGCAGGTACTGTGACTCTTTGTACTCAACTGGCTGGTTGCAACAAAATCTTGGTCTTGATTTGTTGGATCTGGTCCACCTCTGGTAATATCTTTACTCCAGGTTTATCCAAGTTTAAAGAAGAGCTTCATTGAATGCATTTCCTAAGAGCTACCAATCTAGAGCTCAGCTTGGTAGGCTGAGGAGATGCGACAGTTAAAGGTATGTCAGCACCACTAAATTTTTCCAACCCCTTGTTCACCGCAAACTGTTCACACGTATTTATAACAAGCTTTTTTATAGCATCAATGTAATATTTCTTGGACAGAAACGCCTTGCTATACATTTCAAGCAGAACATATGGTGGAAAATCTATAATCGGCGCAACCTGTTTTGTCAGACGCAGGCTTTTTTTTATGAGTACCTGGCCTGCTTTTGCATCAAAAGACCCCCTTTGATGGGTCAAGATTCAAGATGTATTTGTCACATGCATAGTTACAGGGGTACAACTCGCAGTGAAATAGGTCTGGTTGTTAAGACTGCAAAGCAAAGGATTGACTGGGACTGAATTTCACTGTGAGTGGGTGCCTTAGGCTCGTGTTTCTACTCTACAAACTCTCTTCCATTAAAAAGATGTAAAAACTTAGGATGTGGCTGGTTGTTAAAGTAAAAGTCACGTATCAGTGACTGAAAAGGTTACTGGTTAGCTAAAAGGTTAGCCTTACAAAAGTTAGCTTTACAAAGATCGCCAGCATTCATCCTGAACTGGGTTTATTCAACCAAGCAGCATACCCCGAATGTACTGTTACCCAGCTGAAGCAAGAAATGAAAAGAATAGTGTGTGTATGTGTGTGTGTGTGTGTGTAGATATCATATATAAAAGCATCATAAATACCACACTTTACATGCACAATGACATCTTACTGAAGTTTCAGCTTGAAACTTTGATAAGAAAAAAACATTTCTTGCGTTCAACATTTCTCTAGAATTTTGACATTTAACTAAGCAATTAGCGAAAAATGATTCACTGTTAGTTTTATTCATTTAAAGTTGGAATTGTGCCTGCTATGAATATAATTAAACTGGAACCTTCATCAGCAGCACTGGTTTTGATGAAAAATATTTATGTACATACCTTTTATGTGACTGTGACTTGTGACTTTATAGTACATCTCATTTTGAACAGTCCTCACTTACAAAAGTGCCTCATGCCTGTTACCTTGGGTCTCTCTCTCTCTCTTTCTCTCTCTCTCACTCTCTCTGCTTCCCCCCCAACCCACCTCCCTGTCTTTTACTATCGCTAGCTTGCTACCACGTGACCATGGCATCGTGCGCCCGAGACTTTGTCTGCTACAGTCAGGCGTGAGCTGTGGGACTTCCCACGAGACCACATTAGAGTGTAAATAAATAACTGAAAATACTGGCTGTCGTATTTGTTTACTCAGCCCCCTCCCATCCTGATTTCCTTTGCGTCCTCAAGGGTGATCAGCCACGTATAATTAGCATCAATCACGATAATGCATTTCCTCAATATCAAGTATCAGACGAGACATAGCGGGGACCAGCTACATTGAACTTCATATAATGCACATGATAACTAAGCTCTAAGGCTCTTTTTGGACTATAAGAAGGACCCATAGTATGAGTAAGGTTATACGGTTATTACAGCACCAAGTTTACTTTTATATATGGTTTGGTGGTGATAGAAGAAGCATGATCACCAGTATTGCAGACAGCATTGCAAAGCACATTTAATTATGGGTGGATTCCTGCTGCTTTTTTTCACAAGTCAGTTATTTATAGTATGCACATTTATACATATACATTTACATTATGTACTTACTGGGCACTATAGTAAGAACATGTACATCTGCTAGTTCATAGAAATATCTCATCAGGCACTGATGCGGAGTTCATACAACAGTGCACACATGGGTTGAGAGCTACAGTTAATGGTCAGATCTCATGTCAGAATGGAGGAAAATGTGATCGAACTGAGTTTGACCACGGCATGTTTGTCGGTGAAAGATGTAGTGGTTTGAGGCTTATCTTCTAGGATTTTCATGCATAAGTACCTCTGAGGATTATATAGACTGTTGTGACAAGCTAAAAACATCCAGCATTTAGATGTTCTATGGCTAATCCGCAAAGGGCAGGGGTGTATGTGGGTTTTTGCTGCAACTTCCTAATTAGATTACTAATTAGAGGACTGATCGCCTGAAGAGTCCTCACACCTGGGTTATCCCAAAAACCTGCATACACACTATGGTGTGGAAATGCTTTGTTAATAAAAGAAATCACAGGAGACTGGTTTAAGCTAATAGGAAGTCTTCAAATAACCTTTCTGTACAACAGTGGTGAGCAGAAAGCTATCTCTGAATGCACACCAGTTGGAGATGGATAATCTACAATAGCTGAAGCTCACAATGGACTCCAGTCCTATCAGCCGGGAATACTGTATGAAACTGAGGCCGCAGTGAGCACAGGCTTCCAAGATGGTGATGATGTAATGAATCTCAATGTCAGATGCAACATGTAGATGGTAGGGTCAGAATCTGGCATAAATCAATGGACCTAGCATGCCTTGTGTGAACAGTTCAGACTGTTGGTGGTGATGTGGGAATGTGGTCTTGGCACACATTGGGCCCACTAATACCAGTCAAGCATTTTGAAAATTACATAGCATATCTGAGCACTGTTCATGACTATCAGCTTTGCACGATATATATCCATCTTTTAATTGCCACTCTCAGCAGTATAACGTGCCATGTCACAAAGCCATCTCCAAACTGGTCCAAACATGAGTTCAGTGCATTTCAATGGCCTGCCTAGTCACCAGATCTGAATCCAATGCACTATGGGATGTGGTGGAAGAGAGGCTTCGCAGAATGAATGCAGTCATGACATCATGAACCGAAATCTCTAAGGAATGTTTCCAGCACTTTGGTGAGTCTATGCATAAAGAAGTCAGGTGGTTTTGTGAGCAATGGGAATCCTTCCCAGTATTCAAATAGTGTTTCTACTTTGGTGACTAGGTAGGGTATTTATGCAGTAAATAAAGTGTCATGAAGTGTAATAGGTCGCTTTGACCAAGAGCATTTGCCAAATGTTGTAAATGTAAATGTGTTTGAAAGAGGTTCCTCATGCAGTGTGGCATAAAAAATCATCTGAATGTGCTTGCAGCTCTCAGTGCATCAAATCCTACGACTAGTTATTAAGACAGATAAGTGTTCTGACCGCTGTCAGGAAGATTTTTGACTGACAGAGGCACGTCTGTATCTGGAAAAAGCAAAACAAAATAAATTCTCAAAATCATCATTAAAAATGGCAACATCTGAAGGAAACTTTTTTTCTTCTTTTTTTACCCACACTCCATTGCTCTGGAAGGAAGTTATTTACTGGCCCACGCACATTCATTTCCTTTTTGGTCTGAGATTGTCGGCTTAAACCAGATCTGCAGAATCGCTGTTACTCTACGGCTGGAGGTGAGTACTACAGAGTTTGCGTGCATACAGCCCCATTTGTGGGTCAGCAGGTTTATGTTAATTTCCATGACGCATGAATTGTGGAGATAACGCAGCAGAACACATTTCCCATGTGGGCTTAAGAACCAAACATCCCCAGAACAATTCTGCCACTCGAGCAAATCGAACCAACCACAGATACGCAGAGAAGGTCATCTCAGGCACTGTCCACCCACCGGCAACTTGCAAGACTCCAGCCAAGCAGGTCACTGCCAGGTGCAAAGACCCTGCAGATCCATTCACACCAGAACTGATGTGGTTCTGAGCAGCTTGCCTTCCAGAGCTGGTCAACGTACCAACAGAGAGCCAATCTGGAATTCATACTGTCCCCATGACAATTAGAAATTCCACCACGGGCTGCATTTATTATCACTTGCATGCAGTTTGCTGTGTCTTTTCCGTGCTAATTAGCACTAACACAGCATTCCTCTACATGCCAACATTGTTACTTCTCCACTTGTCAAATTGCTGTATAATTTTCTTTTTTTTTCCTTTGCTGAGCAGAACAAAATGCCTGGTGTATTCCAAGTTCTTGCTGATGTACTTGGCTTCATTATAATTCTGATTCTGCTCACCATTTATAAAGTGCTGCTGCAGGGAGAGATCCCATTATGTATATTCCAATATGTACTCACAGGTTTGTCAGTTTGAGTCCCACGCATCCACCAGCAGAAGCTGGCAGGCCTTAGTGAAATACACAAAAAGTGTCCGCATGCAGGCTAGCAAGCTGAAGGTAGTGTCTTGCACGGCTACTTTCCCTTCTTTTAGTGATGAAAATCTCACAGGAACAGATTTACAGATTCTACACTTGTGACCAGAACACCTAGGTGGAAACACCTAGCATTTCTGACATTCCACTTCAGTGACTGCTACGTGAATACTGGCGGCAATGTATAAACAATCAAGAAATGTTTACAAATATATATATCTGATGACTAAATAAGTAACTGGATTAACTGGAATAAAGTTCTGCAAACTCTAAAAACTGGAAGTGTTTCCACAGTTTTGGCCACTAGTGTACTTTTTCCCTCATGTTTTCATCGTTTTTTGTTCAGTCAGAAACGGAAATTGCATCTTTTTAAGGAACGGGTTGTGCGCACGCCCTTTGAATGACTGCATGCTCTCCTCCCAGGCTGCTCACCACACAAACATCTGAAGAGTTTCTCCTTTTCTACTTGTCTTGCCTTCTGACCCCTGTCCATGGTTCAGCTTCTATAAAGAGTTAATAATAGTTCTACAGCAGCAGTATTGACCTGAAATGTCCCCCCATTATTTTGCTAGGAAGTCTGTCTCTCTCAGTGTAATTTTTGACAGGAGAATCTCTCTCTAAAAGAGGCAATATTATGTATATACTAGTTTTCCTAGTTTCCCCACACTGTATAATTAGGAAGGTTATGTTGTAGAATGTGTGTGTGTGTGTGTGTGTGTGTGTGTCTGTGTGTGCACACAGACCTGTACTCATATCTTTGTGGGATCTATGGGGAAAATTCTAATCCCAACATGACAACCTTAACCCCTACCCAGCCCTAACCTTAACCATAACCAAACAAAATACAAGACTTCTGGCATTTTTAGTTTCTGAATTTCCTCTTGTGGGGATGGTTCCCACAACATGAAAATATATTTTTTTATTATGTTGTGGGGACATTTAGTCCCCACAACGTAATGTATATGTGACACACGTGTGTGTGTGTGTGTGTGTGTGTGTGTGTGTGTGTGTGTGTGTGTGTGTGTGTGAGAGTGTGTGTGTGTGTGTGTG
>JABFDZ020000043.1:14880593-14898061 GCA_019775955.2 Pollimyrus isidori
AATCCACTATGCCTCTGCGAACTTACTTACCAGCACCTTATTGTGTGTGTGTATGTATATATATGTATATATATATATATATATATATATACATACATCTTGTACATATATAGTGACGATACATACTCTCCCATTCTATGTATGCTTCAGAATATATTTAATTGTAACTATACTATGCATCTGCTGGCATGTTCTAAACTAAATCTTATTGTACTTACAATGACAATAAAGCATCTATCTATCTATCTATCTATCTATCTATCTATCTATCTATCTATCTATCGATAGACTAGCATCCCATCCAAGATGTATCTCTGCCTGGTGTCCTATGCTGTCTGTAAGAAGCACCGGGCGGCTGGTGGCCTTATCTGGGGAAAAGTATTGGAAGATGGAAGGATACAATAAATCTATGGAAAAATTTAGGGAACTTTTATTTATGACCACTAGAGGGCAGAAGAGTATCTAGTCTGAAAGCTTCTAAGTAACCAGCCTCCCATTTAAAGA
Source organism: Pollimyrus isidori (assembly GCA_019775955.2). NCBI lineage: Eukaryota > Metazoa > Chordata > Actinopteri > Osteoglossiformes > Mormyridae > Pollimyrus > Pollimyrus isidori. The sequence goes on from JABFDZ020000043.1 coordinate 14,881,098, forward strand.
ATGGAAAAGTGATATATGTCCCTATGGAGAAATCATCCCATCTTGCTCTCACACAGAGACAGATATACTGGCGATAACGAGTTCAGGAGTCATGGTGCAAGGTCAGCCAGTGTTCAGTAACCCTGGAGCAACTGGGGTTGAGGTCTATGCCCAGGGGCCCGAAGTTGGCATCAGTCTACTACTCAAGGGATTTGAACCAGAGATCTTCTGATCACAGTAGGTATAGGGTCCTAACTTACTGAGCCACACTTGATCCCCAGTCATTTCATCATTTTTAATGTTGAATGAAGGTAAGTCCATGTTTGTGTTTCTAGGCTGAGCTGCAATGTCTCTGAGTGTGTCTGACAGGTTGTCTGTCCATCTGTCTTCTGTACCTGTTTGTTCTATGCATGGTTGTGGAGTATATCTCAGAAGCTCAGGAGTTATAAGATAGGGAATGACCCAGGACAGGGTATGCGCACGTGCGCCACACACACACACACACACACACACACACACACACACACACACACACACACACGCACACCAATGGGCAATTTGCAAGCTCCAGTTTACCATAGCATGTTTTTAGACCAGGGAAGACGAATGAAGCTCCATAACTTAGGAAGAGTAAGGGGAGAAAAACTCAAACCCTGATCCCAGAGATGGGATGCAATAGTGCTGGCCACTCTGCCACCATGTCACCCCACACAGTGGCTTTCATTTAGCAAAAGATGCAGCTCAGATTTATCTAAGGGGAAACAGGAATGGCAGACAAGAACTTAAGCACTGGGTTAGTAAGCCAGTGTCCATATGAGGAACTTATTGTCATGACTTGCTCGTTCGATCCTCGTGTGTGCCACGCCCACCTCCTGTTACTCCCCGATTGTTATCACCTGTTTCCTGTTCATTTTGACTTGTCCTGTGTATTTAGTCCGTGTCTGTGTTAGCATCCCTAGGTCTATCATTGACGTTGTTACTGTGAGTCCGGCGCTGTCTTGCGTTTATCCGCAATAACCCCCGTTTTTGGATTTTAGCCTGTCCGCCTTGTCTCTGCTCTCTCGCCTGCCTGACCGGCTGGCCGCGATCGCAACACTTGTATCAATGCAGTAACGCTAAACAGGACAGTCTAGTTTTGCTAAGATCTGATGTCAAGGTAACAGGGTATAAGGGGTAAAAAGTTAAAGCGTTTAAAGGTTGAGAAATCTCTCCTGTGCCCCAGTATCACAAAATCTCTACACATTACAGCAATTAATTCCTGGCGTGCTTTACACACCTGTGTTCCCTGCTGTTTTCATTGGTTTGTCTCTATTTTTAAGATATGTTGCTGGAGAATAATGTACACAGTCTTGCACAGTTATTCAGTGAAATTGTGTCCTTAGAAAGACAGATGAGACTTTTTGTACGTGACCTTTCTGTCTGTGTGCTACACGGTTCCCAGGTAAACAGAGATCAAAAGAGACAATGAGGTTGTGCACGTAAAATGATGAAGTATCCGTCCCAATTTTTCCAACCCTGATTTCACTGTCCATTTAAAGTCCACAGTGTTTCCGTGCCTCCGGAGTGTCGCCTTCAGCGTTAGACATTCCGAGTCAGTGCGACACGCACATTATGTAACAATCGGAGGATTTTCACAGTCTCCTTATTTATATTTTAAACAGATGTCACTTCTCAGCTGCTTAAGTCTGAACAAATCACTGTTCGATCCGACAAATATAAAGCTGGAAGGCGATCAAGGTATTGTTAAAGCATACCCTCTTATCGCAGACTTTAAAAAGTAGTCCTATTAATTTCCATGCTGGCTTTCCATCAAGCCCTGTGCATGCGGAGGCTGCGTCCCGCGTGGAGAGATCCCTTGCACCGCATCCTGTGGACCGGAGGTCATAAACAAGCACAGGATAACCTGAACAACGGTGGGAAAATTGGGGGAAAAAGGGAGAGAGACGTGGGATCTTCCACTCGCTTGCCCGGGCACACCGCCGTTCACTCAGTTGCCGCTCACTCCGGGGGATCCATTGTGCGCCCATGATGGACACAAGGTCGCCCCCCCATTTTAATGAAGCCGCCACCCGCCTGCATTCCTGCCCTGTTCCGCACGGCCGGCTGGCTTCTGCTCCGCGTCTCCCTGAGCGCCGTTAGCCTCGATGATACGTCGGCCGCTTCCTCTTGAGAACCCCCCGGTGTCAGGAGGCCCCCGTTTCCTCCCGGTGTGGGAAAGCTCGGCCTCCGCACTCACACGTGGGTCAAGGGACGCGACCGCTCCAGCGTCCTTCACGAGCGCCGTGATGGACAATAAGCGGGGAACAATCGATCTCACAATGTGCTTAAGAGGCAATTGTGGAGCCAGAAGGACAGATAAGGTCAAATGCTTCCTAATTGTGTTTACTCAGGTAATTCCTTATTGTTTTTATGAAATTTGTGAGAATGGCCGTATTGGGCCGTATTAGGTCACTATGCAGTACAGTGACAAATACACTGTACTTTTCCAGTAGCACTGCTCATCTTAACGTCATTTCATGTGAATTTATTTAGTAATTACTTAAGTGATGTTTAATATGATAATATCAAATAGCCTATGTAATTGTAGGCTACTCTCTTCATCTACATTCAGCAAAGGGTCACGGATCATGCATTGATGATTGATATCAATATCCATAAGTAGCCTATATTTACCCCCCAGGTCCATACTCTTGACTGTAGCTGCCCCTTCGTACCGTCTGGTGCAAAACACGTGATGTGTGCACCTGCTCAATACAAAAACGGCCATTAACACAAACGAAATGTGCATTTCGTCCATGTATGGTGTTTATTCAAGAGATACGAACCAAAACTGTCGTACAAAGTACGCGCGCATTCATATATATTTGTCGACTGTTGCTATAGCGGAAAAACAGATGGGCTGCCGACACGTGTCAGTTAAAGCATGGCGCTGATCCGCCTAACTTCTGTGATCCACATTAACACGAGCCCACGAGAGTGTGGATTTTTCTGCTAGCAACAGGTTTTTGTGTTGTTTTTCTGCAGCTGCGGACAATACCAAGTGTTGAGATAAACAAGGTAAGGGAAAACCCCCGTATTGTGCTGCGGAATACGAGCCCGTATTTCTCAGTGCTGGTTGTGGAAATAGATTTCCCCAGCTAACAGGTGCTTCCTTTTGCATTTCCAGTTATTTGTCCGCATTTTCAACGCAGTTTGGGAAGTATGGCCTGTATCCAGACACTCGTGTGAACGTGTGGCCAATGTGCCCATCTCTGCTGCTATTCCGGATACTTATACTAAGCGTTTGTTCACATAAACTGCACATTCAAACATGGCTAGACTATTTCCAGCTTATTTTGGCCAGTGCTAAAAGAAAACATTCTTTAAGGGTAGAAAATGGGCTGGGATGTGAATTCAGTTGACAAATTGCAGTATCAGCATTAATCTTTATTTATTTCAAGGGTGCCCGCATATCATGCATAATTACGAGACACAAAAATTATTATTGTCTTTCCTCAGCCAGAAGGTGTCAGTCTAGTATGAGGAGTTAAATTCTGGTAATGTTTCGTTTGAAGTCAAATCAACCAGAAAAGCGTTTCAGCAACATGAAAGTGTTAAAGAAAGCGTTGATCGAGTGTGATATATGACTAGGTTTATTTATGTAAAGAAATGAATATTGAATTAATTGTGAAGTCAATTTATGTGAATTTGAGATTTTAGTTAATTATTGTATGAATCTAGTGAGAATCTTTGGCGCAGCATACAAGTAGAAATATTTCTGTAAGTCATGTTTTTAAGTTGAGGTTCTGTTCCTTTGCCTGTGTCCCTGCAGATTGGAAATGCATGCTGGGAAACGGGAACCTCAGGTATTATATAGTGTTTTGTCAGCTGTTTGGTCCCCCTGCCATTCGGCATATGGTCGATCTAAGTGACACCAATTTTTTTATATCGCATTCCCCAAGGAAGCGGGGGTATAAAATGCAGGTGAAAGCCCTTTCATCAGACCGGCTGTCGGGCGTCCTCATTACATGCTATCAAAACGTTATGGTGATCTGTGTTAGCGCTAAAGAAGCTAAGCATATTACCTCTCGGGGATATTTTATTTGTTTATATTTATTTTCAAGAAATTTCTTTAACGAATATTATTATTATTAACAGAATTATTATTAATTAATTATATTATTATTGTAGTCTTTAATTATCATTTACATCTTCTGCAGATGTTGGCAGGCTCTGCGGTGAGCACGAGCTTGCAGCCCCCAGACCAGGGACCCAGTCCCAGGAACCGCTCAGACTACCCCTGGAAGGAGCAGAACAAAATGCTGCTTCAGGTATCAGAATAACTGGGAATTCACTTTTAACTAACGGCCTTCCCTTTGATATATGGGGTGGGTTGCATTATTAATAGTTTGCTGATTTATACCTCAGAAATCTAGGGGCACATTATTTTTTTCAGGCAACCAACTGCAATTTGAGCTATTTAAAATTCAGTTTAAAACAATCAGAAATTTAGCAAGAAAAAATGATAAAACATCTATGTAAATAATAATAATAAATGTTTACAGGACGCATGAGACTTTGACACAAAGTGCTTGCTAGCATAATAAGCTAGAGTCCAACTTCAGGAGTAAAGCCTAGGAGAATCAGTAAATGCTGTAATAAACATGGCTCCGCGTACAGTTTGAATGATGGCAATCACACTGTAGAAGGAAGATTCAATTAAACAGCTAGGCACTGTGCACATGGTTCATTGATATTTTCATATTCCCAGTACTGCAGACCTGCAGCCCCATCCCATCCCAAAAGGATGGCAACACTTCCCAGTCCACTCATGTGGGTGTCGCGCTTTTATCCCACCGGTGTAGTGTGTGAAAGTTCCCCCTCATTTGTTTTAGAAAAAGGTTCCTTCGTGGAAAAAGATGACTTAATACGGTCAGTTGTTTTGCAGGCCATATGACAGACATGGGATGATTTCAGTGCTAGAAATAAAGAGATAGACTAAGACAGAAATGGGGCAAAGTCATTTATGAAATAATCTGTAGTTTCTGTCAGTATGGTTACAATATATTTGTTCGTTTCTGATGTTTAATTATGAGTAGTGTTTGTTCTTATTAATCTTGTTTATGTGGCTTCCCCTGGCATGCATGCTTTATGCAACTTCTGAGACCTAAAATGCAACGATTATTTGTTTATATCAGTCGCGCCATGGGGAACAGGGTCCCAGTGTTTCCCCTATATATCAGCTTGCAGAGAACGTGGTGTGTGGCTTTGTGGAATAAGACTCTGTGCTTGTGATTGGGAGGTTCCGGGTTGGAATTCTGTGTCCAGCAGTGTGAGCTCACTATTTGGCCCTTTAGTGAAGCCCTTAACTCTGATTGGCACCGGCCGCCTGTGCCTTTGGATAAAAGTGTCTGTTAAGTAAATGATTCAAATTCACTGCCGCAAAGTACCCTTGGATATAAATGTTACACGTGTGCTGCCCACTGAAGTTTGCTGGAGCAGCCATAGTGAGTGAATTCAGATATGAAACTTGAAAAAGCATCGCTGTGGTCTCTCTGCTGCACATAAAGGAATGCTTGTAATATATAAGAACAATATTTCTGTGTTTTATTATTTTATTTTATTTACCTTTATTTAACCAGGCAAGACAGATTAAGAACAGATTTCTTATTTACAATTGTGGCCTGTGCTTCAGGTTTCATTCAGCAAATGATCTCAGGCAGAGGTTGCTCAAACAATGTATTTACCTGGGACGTTATTTAAAACGGAAATGACTGTGTGTGTGTGGAATATGTCTCTGTAGGGCAAGTTTTTAGATCATTCTGAGATTTTAAAGCTGGAATTAATTGCTCCATTGACAAAACGGTGCTGCAGATTTAAATTTTTTTAATAGATATCAGATCATTACAGTAAAAGACAATAGCCCCTTTTCATGGTTTTTATATATAGTTCAGTGCAGTAAACAGTAATACTAAGACTTTTAAGTACAATACTTTAAATAGATATATCTATTATATTGTTACTACAGATATGGCAGCTTTCCAAAGTTAACGTGACATATACTGTGTATAATTTACAGTACAGTACACTGTTGAAATAATTCAATAATAAAGTGCTTAATTTAGTACTATTTGGGTTATGGTAATATGGGTAGGTAATTTCCTTTTGAAACTAGTACATCTGTGCAAATATCGTTCCTCTTTGACATTTCTAGTCTACTCAGATTTTTTAGGCAAATCCATTAAGGAGCCGTTTGGTTCTTCCAGTTCCTCATACACAAACTTACAAGTCTTGGTTGTGTTCAGTTAAGCCAGCATAACATCAGATTCCTTACATTCTTGTCGTTTTTGGGATAAATATGGCTCCTTTCAGCTTGAGATCTCTCCAAGCTTTCAGATATTCTGCATCGATTTGTGGAGGACACAGTTATCTGAACTATTGCATGATTACCTTTCCCTATGTCAGACCTCCTTACTAAACCTTTCTCCATAGTGAACTCCTAACTCTTAAATATCTTCACCTCCTTGTTCCCTTCACCTTCACCTCGTCCTACCCACCTATTTCCACAAGTGTTCTCCTCTGAAATTTATTTGACCTCCATGTCGTCCATGCACTGGTGGATGATGCTACAGGCCTCTGTCTCCGAGTCCTCTACATCAGCCTCTTCTCCATCCCCATACACCATATCACTAGTTCTAGTTACATGGAATGAGGTCTCCTCTGTCGCCTGCATGGCCACACCATCATTGTCAGCGTCCTGCCTTTCTGTTACGGTGTCTCCTGCACTCTTCGCATCCTGTTCTGCATCAGAGACGTCTTCAGCTTCATCCTCTGCTTCAGCAGAATCACCTTGGTTACCCATTTCAGCACTCTCATTACCTGTCTCTGTGTCAGTCTCCTCCACATCTTCTAAGTATTTTCCTCTTGCCTCTTCCCGATCTCTGACTTCCTCCTCTGTTTCAATAGCTGCAGTTTTATTATGATCTATAGATGCGTTTTCTATTTCACTTTGAATTCCATCTTCTACTTCAGACTCAGTAACCTGCTTTGACTCCGATGCCGAATTGTGAGCTTCACTGTCTTCAGTAGGTGCTACTTGTGACGCGACGTATCTTTGTTCAAGTTTTTCACTGCCATCATCCATGCCTGTGACAAAGTGTTCGGTTTCAGCTTTTTCATTTAAGTCTGTTTCTTCACCACTGTCCGTTTCAGTCTCATCCTCCTCCGTTTCAGTATTTTCACCATTTTCAGTTTCATCCACCTCAGCAGATAAAGAAAGGTCACGACCTTGAGCATCATGGTTCCTATCTGTCTTTTCACTTTCTGCTTCTTCATGCTCCTCACTGTCCTCAAATTGTTCAGTGTCCACTTCATATTTTCCATCTTTACAACTTCTATAATCTTTTCTCTCGCCACGTTCACACTGTTCAGTTCTCACAGTTTCATCGTCATCAGAAGATTCAGCTTCAGCAGTTTTACTCTCTTCATTTTCCTTTTCTTCCATTCCACTTACATGCATTTCTGCACATTCTCGCTCTTCAGTCAATTCATCCTCAGTTATTTTACCTCCTTGGTCCGTCTCACTATTTTCAGCTGGTTCCACATACCCAGCTTCACCAAACAGTTCAGCTTCATTTTTAGTAATTTCAGTTTCAGCTTCAGTTGTGTCACATTCCTCAAAGGTTTCTTCATCTTCTCTTGTTTCACCTTCTTCTGTGTCCTCATTCTTTACTGTGTTAGCAACACCCTCATCTTCACTTCCATCATCATATTTGAGGATTTCACTGTTGGGATTTTCATCTTCACCAGTTTTGGACTCTACTGCTTCATCTGGCATATTATCCATTTCAGACATCTGTAGTATTTCTTTTTCTTCTGTTGATTTTTCATTTTTAGCTAAGTTGTCATCTTCAGCTGAATCTGTCTCCACAGCCCGGTCTCCTTTAATAACTCCAATTATCTCATTATTTTCACTTCCACTTTCCATTACCTTGTCATCTTTTTCTTCTCCAGTTTCTACACTCCATTCTCTATCTTGGACTACCTCACCACCCACGTCACCCAACCGGTGTGTATCTGTAGCTCCAACTCCTTTACAGGCTTTAAAATCCTTGGATGTTTCCGCAGTTGATTCAGTCTTCTCAGTTGTGTCCTCAGCACAGTTCCCTCCATCCTCCATGGCACTACACTGATCGCTAAATTCAGTCCCAGCTTCAGTGTCATCCCCATCACATTTTTGAAGGGACATGTCGATAGATTTGATCTGCATGATCTTCAAACGACGATGTCGTTGTTTGTTCGGCGCAGTAGACTCTCTTGACATGGATTCCTTTGGTGGCTTTGGTGTCTTTCCTACTCGACTTTTAATTTTTTTTAGTTCTTTGCTCATACTATCCTGGATCCTTCGATGGACTTCATCTTTGAATTCATTAACCATGATTTCAAGCTCATCATCATCCAAATTCCATTTTACATTGAACTCTGCTATTGTATTGACAAAATGCCCCATGATTTGTCTCTCTATTTTATTTAAAATTAACACCCATACTTGATCAAGGTCTTGGGAAATTTTACTGTATCGCACCTTTTCTACGAATGAAGATGTCTCAAAACTTGTTTCTTCTTGTAAGTCTATTTCTCTTTCATCGGATAATTTCAAAATATTGTTGTCACCCATGAAGTTCTTGTATGATGTCTCTCTTATTTCTTCTGAGACGGAGTCATTCCCATCTGTTGGTTCCTCATCACTGTTTCCTGTTGCTTCACTTCCGAAGATTTCCCGTACACGACTAGCTATGTCTGGGGTGGCTGGATCAGACATCCCCACCCAAACATCTGCGCACGATGCATCGAAAGAACTGGGTCTCTCTTCAAGTTTGTTTTCCTCTTGTACATCTTGTGACACACTATCCATGCCTTTTGTGATTGATTCAGATATTATTGGCCTAATGGCCTTTGTCTGCACCATGGCACCATCAATGGTGCTGTTCCCCGAGGCAGCTGACCTACTGCTAATATCAACTCCTGATGAGGATCTAGGGTTGACTTCACCATCAACTGATTGATGGTCTTTCAGATTCTTTTTCTTTGGCATCTCCTGCACATCAGTGTGGTCAGGGAGGTCAGAAAGCCAGAGTGATTGAAAAATGTTCACGAGTTTCTTATATTTTGCATATTTTTCTACTAAGTGTGAAGGACCCATATCTATTAACTGAAAATTAGTGAGACAGTCAAGTAATTCTCTAGCTGAATTGCTAAGTTTTCTTCCATACACAGGAGATACTTCAGGTAAGCTATTGCACCTGTCAAACTTTGGACTTAAAAGAGCTTTCATCACCTGTACTGAAGAATGGCCGCTCTTTGTTTTGGCTTCATTTCTATAACTAGGACCATTATATGGTGGACAGTTCTTAGCATTTGGAGTCTCAGAATCATTTATCCCCTTGTCTTTTTTATTTGTTCGATTTTCATCTTTATTCTGTGTTTCCACTTTGATATTATAATTGACATTCGGTGTTACTTCCTGCAGTTCATGTTGTATGCTCCTTTCAACAGTACTAATAACATCATTCTGTACTTCTATGTAAGTGCAATTCTCATAAATGGCATCTTCCATCTCATTGAAACAACTGTCTGATGGTATGTTTTTCAACCATTCACTTACAACATCTGTTGCAGATGTTTTTGGTAAATCCAACAGTACAAACTCAGGATGCTCTTCCTCTGTTTTTAACCATGAGCAGCTATTTTTGATTTTCCTGTGTCTGCACACGCTGCTTCGGTTGCCCTTGCTCTCAGTGGCATCTCTGTTTGAGCGTGTTTCTTCAAGGCCATCATATTCTCCAGGAACAGCTGCTGAAACTGACAAAATACTATCATCTGAAGTGCCAAGTTGTGTTACATGTCCTTTATTTTTTGTGATTTTTCCTTCTGTTGGGCTCAGATTTACAGAATTACATAAAGCAACAGAAATCTCTGGGGTATTCGACCTTGCAGAATGATCAGATTTGACACCCCTTGTTGAAACATTTTTTTTTGATTGTGTAGAATAGACAGTTTCTTTTTTGTATTTAACCTCTGGTTTAATATTTAGTCCCATGACTTGCAATGATGAAATACTGGACAAATTACTCTTGGGTCTGTCTCTTATTTTAGAGGCCAAGACACTTGAAGCAGGTCTTGTACTTGCAGAGGAGTTGACTTCAGCTCTAGCTTTGGTCTTGTTATGCAGAGAAGAGTCTTTAGAACATGTACTTAGACATTTATCTGCCTCATCTATAACTCTGTCTTTCACTTCAATGTTGCATTTACTGGGACATTTCTCTGTATTTTTATGTTTAGTCTTTTTAACACCTTTGACTTTAGTACATGAAATATTAGTTGTAGGTTTTTTCTGAGGAGAGCAACTGGATGTTTGAGGGGAAGGTACTTTTTCATCCTTACCTTGTTCATGACATGTGTGGTGATGGTTGAAAGCTTCATTTTTTATGGACACTGCTGATGTTGGTCTGTCATGATTTATTCCTCTATCGTCTTCTGCCTTGGGCTCTGATTTGGACTGTGCAGAAGCATTTGAGCTCGGAATAGCACAGTCAGATTTGTCATTCGTGTCTTCTGCAACTTGGTCTTCCAGCAGCCCAATGGAAGCTGACACTAAAGAGGATGGTGTAATAGTTCTTTCGGAGGCACAATATTCTTTGTGGCTTTGCTTTTTATATTTTGTGCATGCCATGGATTTGCTATATGTATTACGACTGGCAGTGTCTTCTTCCAGTGAACTATGTACATTATCCTGGCCCAAGTTTTCTGATTTTGAGTATCTTGACAGCTGTTCATTGGAACAGGGTTTGATAGACTCCTTTGAGTCATTGGACATCCTAGAAGGTGATGGAGCATTTATTTCAGCTGACATAGTGCTGCTTAGGTTCGATCCAGTCTGCTCTTCATTTCCATCTGCAATTTCAGCAAAACAATGTTCAGATAACTTGGATTTAATAGAATGTGTTGACATGCTTTTTTTGGGTTTTGCCTCTGTTATATCTGTGTTCCCATGAGCAAACTGTCCATGTTCTTGTGAGTTTTTTGATGCTCTGCTCTTTCCTGAAACAGAGCTTGGTGGTCTTTCTTCAGGTTGTTTCTCTAAATCTTCTTTAGTTTCAGCTGCAGATGCATATAATGCTACAGATTCACCTGACCTTACTGATGCATGAAACTTTACTGACAATATACTTGGAACGCTGTCTTCTGTTTCTCCGTTTCTGTCATCGTGAGGAGGTTTGTCTAATACTCTGCATCTCATGGACCTTCTTGAAGTGTCTGACTTTAATAACAACACACTTGGCACTCTATCTTCCCTTTCTCTTGTTCTCTCCTCATCGGGAACTTTTTCTGATACCTTGGATGTCATTGTTCTTGTTGAAGCGCCTGACTTTACTGACAAAACACTTGGCACTCTTACTTTTGTCTCTTCTTCTAAATTTTCATCAGCAGGTTTTTCTGACGCATTGGGTTGTTCACATCTTATTGAAGTATCTGACTTTACAGACAAATCACTTGGAGCTATATCTTCAGTTTCTTCTAGATTTTCATCAGCAAGATGATTGTCTGATCCTTTAGATGTCTTCGATCTTGTCGAAGCATCTGACTTTAGAGATGAAACATTTGTCATTCTATCTTCAGTTTCTTCTAGATCTTGATCTATGGATAATCTGGATTGCTTAGAACATGCAGAAGTATCTGACTTTACTGACAAGGCACTTGGAACTGTTATTTCTCCTCTATTTTCAATAGACATCTGTGATCTTCCAGATGTTATGGAAGCATCTGATAATCCTGACCTGGTACTTTGAACTGTAGCTTCTTTATATTCAGTGTTATTAACATGCACTTCAGATATTTTGGAGTTTTTAATTTCCGTTGAAGAACTGCACTTTAAAGATTTAGCATTTGGATTTCTGCGTTCTGTTTTTTTAATGTTATCATGTGGTTTTTCTGATACTTTGGACCGGCGAGATCTGGCTGAAGTGTCTGACTTTATAGAAACAGCACTTAGCATAAACCCTTCTGTGTCTTTCTGTATATTATCTTTCTCATGAATGATCTCTTTTGTTATTTTACAGTTGTTTGACTTTAGTGACAAAGTGTCTGATGCATTTAACCTCATAGACACTTCATTGTTTATCCTTTGTTTGTTTTTGTCAGCTTGGTCTGTTTTAATTGTGGTTAGAGCCTTGGACCTTTTGGATTTTAATCGAATGCATTTTCGGCTGTCATTTGCAATTTCCTCATCTTCAACATTAGTGTCAGAACATAAGTTTACAATGAACTCTCTATTAGTTGAGAGTTCATTATTGTCATCCTGTTCTCCTTTGACAGACTGTGAAGAATTACTAATAGAACTTAAAGGTTGAACTTCCTGCTCTGAGACTTGCTTTACTTTAAAGCTAACCTGATCTTTTGGTGACTTCTTTACAATACCTGGATCTTTTCCCACAACATGTTCTGTAAACTCAGCACTTGATTGAGATACAGTGCGCATGCTCTCCACTGAAGACTTCCTACATATGGATGTATGTGAGAATGTGCTTGAACTGGAAGATCGCAAATGCCGTAAATGGTCCGCCTGTGTAGAACTCTTCCAAATGGCATACCCCTGGCAGTGACTGCAGCAGTGTGGACAATGGGGAAGTTCCATGTGCCTTCGATGGAGATCAGTCACACAGGCATCCTCAGCTTCATATGGTGACAAGGTTTCTGACTCTGAGAAGCTTCCAAAGTGGGCTTCTTCACCATCCAAAACGCAGTCATTCGTGACCGCTGCCGACTTCTTAATTTCAGTGGACCAGTGTAGTGTCCTGTCATTAGGTACGTGGAAGATTACTTTCATCTCCACTGAAAAGCTGCCATCTTTGTTGACTCTCACCCTTTTCTCAACGTCATCATTCCAGCTTTGGTTTGCGTAGTTTCCCAGAGACTGATAGTCCTGTCTGGGCGATGAGTTTTCTGATGTAATCATGAATTTGCCTGATTTGGTATTGCAGTCAGGTCTTTGACGAATGGTACATTTTTCTGCTTGAAATCCATAGTCACCTGCAATATTATATCAGCATATTACTCTGAATGTATACATCCACACCACGCATTATACATGCATCACTTCGCAACTTAAGAAAGATACAGACTACAGAAAACTTGTGGAGGCCGTCCACTACCTATCAGACTTTGCTGGTAGTATTGACTATATTCAAGTTAGGAACATGCATATAAAGTGCTCACAAAAAGTCTTGGCCGGCTTGCTTAAATCAGTAAAACAAGAAACATTTACGTTACTATCCCTTTGCCATCTAATGACTACACCTTCAGTTAATAGCAAAATGGCAAGAAACGTCTGATTGAGTCAGTCAAAAATTGATGAAACTTAATAAAAAGAGAATGTCTGTGTGGAAGATACATGCCTACGTGATACATTGTTTGGCAATACGCTTTTACGCACCATTAAGTTTCCAACATTTTCATAAAATTAAGCAAGCGTCCCAAGAATTTCTGTAAGCACTGTATATGGCATATATCAGTGTTTCCCAACTCAGTGCTCGGGGAATCCCAGACCGTCCACATTTTTGCTCCCTCCCAGCTCCCAGCCAATCAGAGGCACTGAATACCTGGTATAAGTTCGCTGGGAGCTGAGAGGAAGCAAAAACATGGACTGTCCAGGGTTCCCCAAGGATTAGGTTGGGAAACACTGCTATTATTATGTAATACTGATTGGGTAAGAGGGATGTGGACTGAAACAGTATATTATTTTCACTATCCAAAGTACTTTGGATAGTGAAAATATCTCTAATATGAGTAAAGATAATGTGATTACATTTTAAGCAACATTTTAAAATTCAAAGAAAAACTTAAGAAAAAAATAGAAACAAGCAAACGGGTAATGGACAAAACTCATATCAGAAGGGAAAAATAAAACCTAATTGCCACCTTGTTCTGATTTTAGCAGTAATTAGCCTGTAAATTTGTGCACCATTCTTGTTTTCACCACCTTCGCTGTAGAGGTCGCTGTGAGATTTCACATCCAGCCTGGGCAGGCTTTCTTCTGTGTATTTTTTGATGGTGTCCAGTAGAAAAGGTCGAAAGGGCTCCTGTCCCACACAAACCAGTACATTAGGACTTTGCATCAGACTCTGAATGCTGTCAATCTGAAACAAAAGCAAATCATCACTTGATTAGATACATTTTCATTGTTTAGTTGCATTTGTATATCCAGTTTTTTAAGAGAATGTTTCTGTCAACGGCTCAATGTCAGGCTCCTTTGACGAGTTCAAAGCTTTTAGTGAAAATTCCATTTTTCCCTGCTGCTTTAATTAATTGCATTGTTCCATTCAGACATTTTGTGAAAGATTTATATTATTCGCAGGTAACAAACAATTTCATTTTAAATTAAATCTAAAATATTACTGGTCATCCTCTTTGGAAAGGAACCCTTACGTTAAAGCAGGGTTTCTTAACTGGTGGGACATAGAACAGCAGCAGAAAAATGAGATTTGGTGTGTGATGGGATCTCGCGTGGACGCAAACCCAATTGCCATCCGGGAGAATTCCCCAGCCAGTGAAATTTACTGACGGTATAGGTCAGGGCTGTTCAAATCAGGGATAGGGCTATGCGATAGAATGGCATAAATCATTATATAAAATTCAGATAACAAGAAAATGAGAAACTTTGATATACTGTCGATAACAAACAGCGCTTGATAGCACATATCAGCCTATCACATCACAGAAACTAATGCAATTCCAGTCAGTTATATAGTAGCCTTTTAAAAATGGACAACCTATGCGCACAGTATGCTACTGTTTAATATGACGGAACAGATAAGCGCTTGCACAGAAGAAGCTTCGATTGTCAGTGAAGGAGGCGAAAGCTTGGCAGCCAGAACATTCAAATTTAGTAGATATTGTGGATTTATGTGAAAAACCCTTGGTGTTGTGGTAGTACTGCAGTTTAAAGTTCGACACGTTCAGTTTCTTTTTGTATGGATTATTAATTTAAATGAGATTTCCACTCGCACTTCCTTTATGATCTCACCCTTTTAGTTATTCAGAAATTACCCCACAAATGGGTGGGTCGTGTGGTTGGAAGGATTGAGAAACACTGCCTGAAGCGCCCATTAAAACTTCACATCTCACTTCACAAAAAAACCTTAGGTGTTGCACACACACTTTTACTGAACCCTGCTCAGATTGAGAGGAAGTGATGCTGGCCTGTGTGTTTGTAGGACACAGAGAGGTCCTGAGGACAGGAAGTGCCCACATCTGTAACATGCATTTCCCATGCTGCACATTAATGATTAAAACAGCCTGCTCACTTTCAGTGAATTCAGTGATCAGACACCACAGCGAAATGTGTCCTCTGCATTTAACCCATATGTGACATAGCAGGGGGCAGCTAATTCAGCACCCAGGGAGCAGTGCTTGGGGGTGGTACCTCGCACAGGGTACCTCAGTGGTGTCTTGTCAGGAATTCAAACCAGCAATCTTTCAATTACAAGAGCACTTCCATAACATTAAGCCACCACCGCCCCAAAGCAATATGGCCGCTATCGTGTTGCTGTGCTTTGATCTGTGTCCTCCTCAGCCCTGAGTTTGAAAAAAAGTTTTAAGCATTATGAAAAATTGTTTTAAGCATGATGTTAGCATTATTTCATAACTACAGGTAAGTTTTTGTTCTTGTTTGCTTAAGAATATTTATAAGCTTCAGCCAATGATGTATTGAAATTGTACTTTTATAAATTATTTTTGTTGCTTATTTCAGTTGAAAAGATATTACTTGAATAAAAAGTATACAGTATTTATATTTTTAAAACAATAGTCTTAGTTCATATAGACAGACTAGTCTTTGGAACACAGTCATTACAGAAACAAAATTTAATTAATCAATGTTTTATATCATTTCCTGTTGTGAGTTTCCTAAAGCCTTCTTAACGCTGCATTGTTCGTGTCTTTTGACAGAATAGTAGGCTAATAAGACTTTGGTGAACTCACACCTGTTCTTCATATGAGAGACTGAAGGTTAGGAATTATAAACAATATAATATATTAAATATTGGTTTATGGTCACATAAAATTTAAATGATAAGAAACTTCACTGAACTGTTCATAGGGAACACTGTTTGACAGAATGCATCAGGCCTATCACAGAAATTAATGCAATTCCAACCAATCAAACGGCCAATAAATCCATGGAATAATTTAGATTGTGTCAGCAGACCACACTGCATGCTTCTATTTTGGTAACAAGTGAGTCATCAGAGTCATTAGCGCTAACTGAGCAGAAACTCCGTGTGCTGCTGAAGAATGCAACAGCTCAGCGGCTACAACATGATTTTTAAAAGGATATATTGTAGATAAAGAAGGTAGAAAGACACAGGTTGTGTGGCAGCGGTTTGGCAATATAAAGTCTGACGCAACAGGGTGATGCAGTGCACTGTGAAGTCTGCTGAAAATCGGTGACATCTAAACCTGGAAATACTACGGACTTATTTCACCACTTGAAGTGATGTTGGCATTAATAGCAAGTTTACACATCCCATTGCCATACAGCTGAACATACAGAATGATGTTGCTTGCATTCACAAACACCAGCAATTTGGGTTTGCACTTTCCATCTGAAGAAATGTAGGACGCCACCTAGGGGTTCAGTAAAGGGGGACAGCTGGGGCCATAAAATACAGTACAGGCCAAAAGTTTGGACACACCTTCAGTGTGTTTTCTTTATTTTCATGACCATTGGTAGATTCTCGCTGAAGGCATCAAAACTACGAATGAACACGTGGAGTTTTGTACTTAACAAAAAAAGGTGAAATAACTGAAAGCGTTTTATATTCTAATTTCTACAAAATAGCCACGCTTAGCTCTGATTACTGCTTTGCACACGCTTGGCATTCTCTCGATGAGCTTCAAGAGGTAGTCACCTGAAATGGTTTTCCAACAGTCTTGAAGGAGTTCCCAGA
>JABFDZ020000043.1:14898161-14910511 GCA_019775955.2 Pollimyrus isidori
ACAAATGTAAATGGTCATGAAAATAAAGAAAACACATTGAATGAGAAGGTGTGTCCAAACTTTTGGCCTGTACTGTACATGAAACATAACTGGATTGGTCTGGTTTGGGGGCCCAATACGATATTCTGTCATGGGGCCTGAAATCTCTGAAAGCGTCCCTAATGCCCCCCTCCTCCTCCTCCACAACAATAAAATTTGCTGGGGGGGTCAATCACAAAATACAGGAAAAATGTTGTGTCCTGTATTAGTAATGAAGAAAAGCTTTTAATTTTTTGCATATGGGATAATAAAATATGGCAACTCTGCCATGTAACACTCATTTTATGACAAAATAAAAAGTTACAACTAAACAAAAAATATCAATATTGCTTCCAAAACCAACAGTAATAAAAATTTAAAAATCAAAACATACGTGAAACACTGTCCGTTACCAGTTTTAAATTCTATTCAGCTAAAGTAATGATATGGGGTGCATTTCCTGAAACTTTCTTAACGCTACGTCGTTCATAAGTTCTACCTCAAGTTCTCCCTTAACGCTTCCATGTGTTTCTTGAGACATTCTTAGTTAAATCTTCTGTAAGGTTGGTCTGAGCCACTCTTACAGTAGCTGTCTCTTATCGCTGTTGTTGGCTCATAATGCTGATTTAAAATAAGACTAACATTGTTAAGGGTCTGCCATGCGCCCATAGCCTCGGTGATAGGCTCCAGACCCCCTAAATACAAGCAGTTACAGAAGATGGATGGATGGACGGATAGTTAGGGGTACAGTTTCATAACCGAACGTCACTTAAAAAAGGAGCTGATCTATATGATAAAATAATCTTGTCTGGCACATGAATACGATTTTAGGGTTTGTCCTCTGAATGCTCAGCAAATTGGCCACAGTGTCAAACAGTTTCAGAATGAAAGATAAGGAACACGCTGTTGATTTATGTATTTTTTTATCAATTTGGAAAGAAAGGCCAAGGGGGAGTTCTGCCAATATTGGGGTTGACACGTTCCCCCCCCCTAACTGATGCCCCAGGAATGCAAACACCTTTCTAAATATACCAAATTCACAGTATGTCAAAGAAATTTATTCATGAAATTGATGAGTGGACACTGCAGTTCCGTCCACTTATTTCTCTAACATATTTTTCCCAAATAAGTTCTTAGCACGATACACATAGAACATTCTTTTGTGCTAAGACAGTAATGCAACCCTTCTGTCGGCTATTGTGCCATTATTCCTCCCTATATCGATGACATGCGCACATATTGGTGCACGCAGGTGTTTTATATAACAAATAAAAATAAAATGGTGATATTGCGATCTGGAGAGATGGGTTTGTGCACCCAATCATATTTACAGTTGAATAATTGTTTGTGAATTTTGTATTTTGTTTTTTAGTTCACCTCAGTTATGATTAATGCAAGCACATTTATGGATAAGATTTTCTGTTAATTGAGAGATTCAGGAAATATACTAAACTGCAGGGTCTGTGCAGTTATAAGTTATAAATACATATAAATACATCCCTGCTGTTTTTCTTCTGATGATTTTTTTTCTAAAACCTTCTTTATACTTTTACTGGATGTATCCCCGTCCCTTTTAATCTTGAGTGTGTTCCTAACTTTCTGTGAGAGAATGTAAACACATCTTGCACAAACCTGAGGCCTGCCGTAGTTCAAAGCCTACTTAGGCCCCTGTGGATACAGTGCAGCTTTGTTTTCATTTTCACGGTGATTCCTGTGATTGTACAAGCCCACTAAGAACCCCCAGTGGAAGTGTGGGAGGTACATAACACTCTGCTTTCCCTGGCAATACAAGCAGACCCATAATAATAGGATATGCCTGAGTCCACAGAGCAGCCAATTACAAAAACCAGCAGGATTCAGCTGTAGTCATCAGAGGTCTTCTGGATGTGTTCCACTGGACAAAAATCTCTTATGTAACCTTCGCTAAAACATCTTAAAGAGACGCTGTCTGTTTGTGGCATTTAGTTGCTTGGTGAAATCGAGTATAACTGCCAATCATAACTGGTGTTTTTATAAAAACTGGATTAAACACATTTACACTAGTGGCCAAAATTTTGGAAACAATTGTTAGAGATTGCAGAACTTTATTCAGCTGTTGCTCCAGTTACTTATTTAATGGAATAATGTATGATATTTGTAGCATTCTTTGATTGTTTATGAACATTATAGTTTTTCAAATATAATACCCAACATAATAGGTGTTTCCATAATTTTAGCTTCTAGTGTAAATATGTTTAATCCCCTGGAACTGAAGGACCACTAATCTCATTTTTTATCTTTCTCTTCCATAGCCTAGCTGGCACTTACCTTTTTCAGTATAAGGTCTATTAAGCGTCTCTGTTCTATTCATATCTGTTTATCTTCTGTCACTGTGGTTTTGTTAGAGCTGTTAGTTTCAGAGTACAGTCTCACAGGTTGTGGGTCACTGACATAATGGGGTCTGATCTATAATAGGAAAAGATGCCGCAATCCCTCAGCGGTCCCCAGATGAAGGACTAACCTTGCGCCCATCCAGGGTGCACAGCTGCCTGACGTGACCCTGCATGAGCTCAGACACCTCGTCCAAGAACTCCCTGAAGCTGCACAGTGTTCTTTGGTTGAGGACGATGGATCTCCGGAGAGCCCGGTCCTGGTTCTTTACCAGAATGATCCGCTTCGGGGGCTGGTGGAAGTGGCACCATGAATGGTCGACGTGGTGGTCCTCTGGCCAGGAGACCTTCCTGGGCATGTGGAGGTTGGGCCTCAAGCCTCTGGTCTTCTCACAGTATAGGTCACGACAGATGGGGTGCCTCGTGTTTTTTTGGGAATCCAGGTGACTCGTGCCCTCGGCTGCTCTGGGATTGGACCAGTTATGTCCCCCTAAAGGCGGGAACACTCCACTGGGTATGTTGCCGAGGGTGTTATCAACTTCCTTGGAAGTACACTTGACGTTGGCCATTGTGGGACCAGTTGTCTCAGCTAAGGGAGCAGCTCTCACATAGGAGGCGGAAGAGACTTGGGTTCAGAGGTCGTGCAGGTCACCGGAGTTTGAAGCACAGGATCGTTCTGCATGGTGCCCTCTTACCATGACCTAGGAAGGAGAAACACAAGCTTTGGCACCGTGATTACCAGCACATGACGATCAACACTGATAAAGCAGATTTAAATGAGATCTTGTGTCAAGCGGGATTTAATAAACTACGTCTGGGCATTACAATAAGCCAGGAGTCCACCACCCCAGGAGGCAGCCATGGGGGTCCGCAGGGGCATCTCATAAATTGGCAAAATGTTGGCATTAATAGCAACAATAATAAAACGGGGTTTCACCCCAATCCCACCCAAGAGAAAAATGCTCAAATGGTCCGCCATGATCACACATAGTGGTAAGGGATGCCAAGCTATGGTCAGTCTTCATTTTGGGGGGAGGGTCCCTGGTTTAAAAATGCTCAATACCCCTACTTCAAGGAAATATACTATATTAGATAAAAATGTTCTTGTTATATTTAATACAAAATTACCATGATCATACATATACAAACACATAATGTAAAATGCCACAATTAACAATTAACAGAAATTCATTATGTTCAGTACAGTAGATTGCTTGTTTTTGCATTTTAAAATTCATTGCCTAGTTGGATGTGGCACTAAATTGAATTACTTAAGTACAAGGTTTTATATCTGTACTACTCCGTGGTTTTTGGGACAGGTCACTGTGCTCTTTGCAAGGAGCCTGTTCCGGCCTGACCTTTGACCCATAAGTAATGAGTTGGGAGCTATATTTATTACAAAAGCCATTAGGTTCCCTTAGAACAATGGGTAGAAACGAGGTATTGAAGTATGAAGCTTGGCAGTGAAAAGAGTGCAAACGACCCAGGATTAAACATTGCCTCTTACTCAATTTGCAGAGCTAAAGAAAATGGGGCAATTAAAAACAGAGAAATGTTTTTGCCCCCCCCCCCATATATTTATTTTGCACATTTCATACACAGAGGCTGTGTGTGTGTGTGTGTGTGTGTGTGTGTATGTGTGATCCAGGTAAACCTTGCCTTGTAGGGACCAAATGTCCCCACAACGTGAAGGATACCTGTTTTTTTTCCCCTGATGATGACAGGTAATTATATATGGAATCATAGAAAAACAATGAAAAGTAAAATCAGAATATCATCTCACATTCACTGCAGAAAAATAAAATCTGGCACAAACATGAATTTTCTTACAAGACCCTAAAATGGTCTGAATACTTTTTTATGGCCTACGGTCATCCATCAGTTCACACTCAGAAGAACCATAGACACCTGACCAGGGGGGGTCATGTTCAAGGCCGCTGCTACAGATTATGGTCATGCTCCTGTCACTCAGGGACCCTTGGAATCATCCTGATACCCCCCCTCCTCAGGTGACACTTGCAACCTGCAGAGTCCGTCTACCCCCATAAATGGTCTCAGCTCAGGAATCTCCTCCTAACACTGAGCTGCATACTTATCCTTCTCTCTCTAATGTCCGTATCCATCTGAGTCTCAGTCCCTGTGCCCTCCCTTAATTACTGCTTCACGCTGATTAATGAAATATGATTAATGAAAAGTCATGTAAAACCTATTTCAAACAGACACCCAAGTTTATGCATCGCAGACAAAATCACTCAGAGGTCAAAATGTTCCCCAGACCACCACCCAACAGACTGCGAATCCCTACAGCAAATGAGT
This sequence comes from Pollimyrus isidori, assembly GCA_019775955.2. Classification (NCBI taxonomy): domain Eukaryota; kingdom Metazoa; phylum Chordata; class Actinopteri; order Osteoglossiformes; family Mormyridae; genus Pollimyrus; species Pollimyrus isidori. Next base: position 14,902,865 of record JABFDZ020000043.1, read on the forward strand.
GTTCTGGAAGGACTTGCAGCCCAAGCATGAAGAAGACACTGGTACCTTCCATGGAGATACCGTAGACAGAGGCGATTCTAAGGACACTGGCGGTTCTAGACAAAAAAATCCATGGGACCCTCCAATGCATGGTAAAATTAATTGCAACAAAGAGAATTTAATAAACACTATTAATTTATTTTCACTTGAAAAACAAAATACACAAGTAAAGCAGATTTGTCATTGCATGATCTATGTAGTCAGCCCAGCTTTGGGGCCACAGGCGATTGCCTGCCCTGACCTGACCAGTCCTGTCCTTTCCTGTCCTGTCCTGTCTTGTCCCTGCGCTTCTGACCACAGGTCTAGCCAGGTCAAATAAAGAGGGCAGATGTTAGAGCTGAGCACTGAGTGACTTTGTATTAAGAGCTTAACATTGGCATTTAGGGAAAATGAGCCTTTGCTTAGGTGATAAACTGCAGGCAAACCATTCAAACCTTCAGTGATTATAGGTTCATGAACTCCTTCATGAGACCTTGTGTTATATTGAATTTTTTTTAATTGTTTTCATGGTTCTAACAGCTGTAATCTAAAAAACATCCTTGTACATTAATGTGGGATTATTGGTTTATACAGTTCAGAGATGGCCCATGTTTTCAAAGACTAGATTATTTAAAAAAATTAAACCCTTCTATACAATGTAAATAAAAAACTGTTCAAATCCAGAGAAAAATCCAAACCCTTTCCAATTCATTTGAAAATTCTGAGACCTTCACAGCCACATGTTTGGAACTAATGATATAACATGTAATTGGGCGATTGTAATCTCTGTGACTAATAAAATAATTGAAGTACAGTCGCATTGTCCAGTTTCTACAGACTTTTTAACATCAAAGGGCTGCATTTTTGGATTGCATGTTCATGACTTTAGAATATCTATTAAATTGTTCACCAGCGCATAGTTCTTTTGTTATTTTAACATAAAAAGACAATATATGAATATATATTTATCCAGCTGTAGACACACTACTTATTATTATGAAATATCCATTGCATGCTCAGTTAAATCTATCAATCTAATTTGAAATGTGTGACTGCATCATTCATTTATTTAATGCATTTATAATGTTTTTCTTTTGAAATCTTTGGGATGTCTCATTGTTTGTTTTGGATAACGAACACTTGAGAGTACATTTAATCTACACATTTGACACAATTTGTAGTGTACGGATAGCAGAGATGAAGAGACATCAAATCCAGATCAACACTCAACAACCAAAACTCATTACAATTGGAACAACGGATAAACAACTTTATACTGAGTACGGACTTCTGGAAAAGCAATGGGTATAGTCATCATTAACTTTAAAGAATTAATTACATAATTACAATTATCTATAATAATAATAATTGACCAATAGGTACTAAAGTATTCTTCACAAAATCATGGTAATTTACTCACTGTCTGGTAGCGTCCACTCTGAGATATCATTGCTCAAACTGCTGTTCTGACAAAGGAGAATCGGGTGGAAGTTGCCACCGTCTAAACCCAACTAGCTCTCCAGCTGACCGCCCGAGAACGCAGCACAGCAAAGATCATGAACCGGCATCCAAATTTCGCTCTTTAATCGGTCGCTCTTTAATCCGATTTCAGCACCTTGAAATGGCACCGGCTTCTCAGAGGGATACTGCAGGGGCCTCAACAATTGCATAACGGTAGATAAATGTGGCGCTGATTGGGAATCAGCATGACATATTACAGTCTCCTTTTTCTAAGCAGATTTAGAGGAAACCAGAAAAAACCTTTTTTAACCTAGCCGAACCAATTCCTCTTAGGTGATTAATTTCGAGTTTATTAAGAAACAGGAACACTTAGGTTGGTTCATCCAGGGAAGCTTACGTGGCATTCGTACGTATTAACTATTTTTTATGTCACGAAATGCTTCTGGTTCCTTTGGTAGTTTGACAATTAAGTACTGTCATCCTCAGATAAATATAAGCACCGAAAACAATTTAGTACCACATCGAAGTAGGAAATTAATTTTAGTATGCAAAAACAAGCAAGTGTAATATTTATAAAGCATGTACCACTCTCCTGTTTGATAATATGCATGACGTGGAATGAAATATATAATTGTATCTGGTGATATACATACAAATACCATTATATCAAGCCTCAAATTGTCACCACAAAAAGCATAACGGATGACTTCAGGAAAATAATGTAGTTTCTGTGATCTCTGGAGCCGAAGGGGTGCCTTCAAAGACATGGCTGTGCTTATAAGTCATTCACTTCAAAAAGAGAAAGCGTCCAGATCAGCGAGAAGGACGGGCGGTGTCAGTTTGTGCCACAGGAAGCGCGGCTCCGCCTAGTCAACTAACTGCTTCTGGGCTCATAAGACAGTGTAACATTATCCAAGCGGGTCTGGCATGTAAAATACATCCTACGTTGTTGGTAACCCACTAGGATATGTACAACCCATTGAATAATACTATTTATTTCTGAGTCGTTACTACGGAATTCCGTGCAACATACCTTCTCTGAAATTCTTGTAACTACTGTTACTGTCCCTTGATGTATGAAGGTCTATGTCATTATTAAATATGAATGTTGTGCTACTGTAAACCTGCAATTTCCTTCCGAAATAATTATGATATTGCAATGGCTAGTTTTTTGTTGTTGTCGTTTTTTGCATAGCGCCTTATTCATTCTATTTAATGGAATGTAGAGAAATGGTCATGTAAACATGTAAACATAAGTCAACATGCAGCCAAAACACCAACCTGAAAAGAAAACCACTTGCAAAGCGGCTGCAGAAAAACCGTTTTTAATGTCAAGGTTAACGTTAATAAGAATGACGTAAAAGAACAGGCCGATTTGCTCGCTGCAGGTGAAGCGCATGACTAAGGGGGAACACGGCATGCGCATATTCAGGTTTTTAATGATCCCTCGACGGGTACAGGCTCAGCTCATAATCTCTGCTCCGTGACCCGGATAATCTCCTAGCTCAGCCTTGACACGTGCAGCCGCGGCTGGGGACACCTTGGTGGCTGGTTGTCCCGCGACAGGAGTCCCCAATGCTCCACCGTGCGCGTGACGCTCTCATCACGTCTCTCTGGTTTTCTCTCGCTGTTCAAAGCCAGTTTGCCGCATCAGCTCGCCTAAATTGCCCTCAGCAGGTATATATCTATTCCACATACAAATTATCATGCTTGTTGCATCAGAGAAAAATTATTAAAGCACATGTCCAATCTGTCACACGAAGCGATACTTTCACAAGTGCTTACGGATATGTAAAGCAGTGCCCTCTGTTGGCTAGTAAAAAAAAAAGCTCTATTACATTTACGGATTCCGACGGTACCTCGTTATTAAGTGCTACTTAAAGCAACAACTGTTATCAAATTTGGAACCAGGGGCTCTGTTAGACAGGGGGATTAGGATGACTCTAAGGGCCCCTGAGTGCTCTTTGTAGAGTAAACTGGCTGTGAAGGGCAGCCACCTAGGGTGACCAGATAATCCATGTCAGGGAGGACACACTGAGCTAGGACAGGACTTGTAAATTACCATTTCAATTCAAATGAGCTGGATTTCAATTGAGCACTGAGTTTTTGCTGTGTGCTGATTGGTCAGTCTCTATAACCATGTATGTGTCACTAATGTTAATGTGAAACAGCTGGATGAGTCTTTCAGTCAAGGAAACAAACCAGTCAAAGCACAAGAAGAGCTGAACTATTTAGCCAAGCATAGGAGCCTTTCAGTTTGAAAGTAGTTTGTAAAACCTGAAGTAGCTCAGAGTTTCATCCCTGACATGGATTATCTGGTGACCCTATAGCCACCTGTAGTGGTGACCAGGGAGCTGGGGGTTAAGGGCCTTGCACAAGGACCCACAGATGTGCCGAGGCTGGGTTTGAACTGGCTACCTTCCGATTACAGGCACACAGGCTTAGCCCATTGCCCCCCAGAGTGAAAGACCGCCATGTTTTCACTCAGTGGCTTTGCAGTTTTGCAGGTTTACAGTAGTACAACATTCACATTTTAAAAAGACATGGGCTGACTGTCCTTTGATGTATATAAAAATAGTTAATAGATGACAACAAACAGCAATATTATATGCTTTCATGGGGCCCAAAATCTTTAGCGATGCCCATGCTGGGAACAATTCTACTAACACCAGAGCACAGAGCTAGTTAAGTATTTTCTAAAATGCTGCCTTTGATGTCACATTTCAAAGGCTTTCCTTTGCAAGTTAATGAAATACAAGCATCAGAAAAAAAAATAAAATTCCTGCTGATTGTGTCACATCTGTGCTGACCACACAGTGAGCAGAACCGACAGCATTTTGTGCAGAATTACTGCATTTAAAGTGTGGAAATCACAATAATGCAAAAAAAATTATTTGAATGATCGCAAGAGACTGAGCTCAACTCATTAAAAAGCCGCATTAATAACATGTCAATTCCCAGGTGTCATCTGTGTTCCCAGCAAACTGTTTTCCAGGTACCCTCCCCCGCCCACCCCCGCTGTGAGTCCATAGGCTCTCGTGTGAGCGCCCCCTGTAGGAGAGGCTTGGCAGGGACATGAGGCGCCGTCTGCGAGGCACACACGGGAACAGCAGTGGCGCCCCTCTGTTTCAGACACACCGGGCACCCCTCCCCTAGCAGCGGGAGGCATGCGACTGCGTTCCTGTTCCACCCTCCGGCGAGACAGACAGGCGTCCGCTCAAGATCCTGTCCTCAGACACGCGGCATCCAACACCCCCATAAGGCACAGGAAGGCACCGCACAGTCCTGCATGGGGGACGTCCTTAACGCTTTAAACAGGCACCATGACTCACCGCCCACGCACCCTCCACCTATAAGGGTCACATTTCTGCTTCTCCATATTCACAACACTGCAGTATGTGACTCACAGAATAAACTGTGTGTTTCCCACAGTCAGGAATGGTGACACACTTTCTTTACACGCACATCAGCGTGTTTATTAAAAAAAAAAGACTCATTAACTATCACAGCTCATTCAAATCATTGATTTTCATACACAATGGACTGGTATGGTATGGACTAAAAAATCAAATCAGTCAATTTAGTCCTTAGACTCTCCACTTATTCTTATTTGTGTAATGGAAACTGATATGGTTTTTATATTAAGATGGTCTATTTACTACGTGTGTGAAAATAAATCTGAATCAGAAAATGTTTATTATCTCAAAGGAAATAGAAGAAATACAATAAACCAAGTAGTTAATTAATAAATAGTCATTTCTTTCCTCACTCGTTTCATGGTATCTCTTTGAAATTAGTTTGAAATGTTCTTTACTGTTGGATCTGGAACCCGTCTTCAGTTTGCCTGATTGTCACGTGATGTCATAATGAGTGGGTATCTTAGGAAGTGACAGGCTCTGCAGGTGGGTTTTCTCAATAAAACCTGATTATCTGGTCAGGGAAGACAAACTACACAGAAAATATTCTTATTGGTCTTAGTCTTACTCTGTGAATAGCTATATGTGTAGTTGTTAGGTAGCTGCTGCTCCAATACTGTTTACATTCGTAGTCGTACCTGGGAAATCACTGGAAGCTCAGCATAGCTGCACTTAAGCCTAGTTGACTCCATCACAGCAGGAATGTGCCATCTGCCTCACTTCTTTATCGCTTTGAACAAAAGCGCCTGCTATGTATGTAAATGTAAACGTAGACAAAAAATGTGTTTGTACTGAATGGCTAAAACAATATAGTGCAGTGATTTAAGGAACCACATTGAGACACTACAGCCTGCAGTATGGATAAATGTGGTTCATTGGCCCCCACAGGTTGCCCCGGTGGTGAAAAGTACTTTAATAGTAAAATACTTTGCTTAATTGATTTCACCCTAAAGGGAGAGTAACAGTTCATGTAAAAATCTATTATGTACCAAACAAAAAACATCTTCAGATTCCAGTCATACAGGTGCCTGAACCCACACATATAGCTGCATGAGTACTAAGGGCATAAATTTGTATTTAGAATTTTTTTTATAATTTTTTTTTAAAGGGTTCACTTTCCATGAAGGAATTCAGAGAGGAAGGGAGCAGGGTTAACCCTGCCCCGGTTACTATGTTTGTCAGGAGAACAGGATGTGAAACAGCACGTGTACCTATTTCAAATGGCCCCTTAAAAAAGTCAAGCGGTATTCGTCAACACACGTCTTCATACATTACTGTCAGCGTGGGTGTTGTTATGGAGATGCGTGTTTTATAATCATGGGCTTTACTATTTTCACCGGGAGGCATCACCTGCGGTGTTTGCTGATTTAAAAAAATGAATTTGCCTCTGGTGTCCAGGAAGCAGACCTAAATGACATCTACCCATAAACTGCCTTACATGCCCCTGCAGTTAACCCCTCGCTCCTCAAACGGGGGCTCAGCCCTGTCACATAACATGGTTTGAAAGTCCCTCAGATGGCAGACCGAGCTGTGTGACTCACCCACCTAAACAAGTAACGCGGTGCCACTAAGGATATGACCTGTGGATAGTCTGCACCCCAGTTCACCTCAATTTAAGTCTGTTTTTATCACTGCTTTTACTTGTTCGGATTTCTAAACTTTAACTGTGTTTACATATACCGAATAAGTAGTATGTAAAATGTATGGATGGAACTGCATGTCCAAAATAGTTTGAAAAGCATGCTTTCTTTCTGTTTAATTGTACAGATTCAGGCCATTGCACTGAATCAGTAAATTAGCACTATCCCAAGAATATTATTTTCCGGAATGTATTTGAAATGTATCATGAACATTTGTGTGACAAGCATGCAGTCCTTCATTACAAATCAGCTGTGAATCTCAGCTCTACAGTTTAAGATTCAAGATTCAAGATTGTTTTATTTGTCATATGCATAGTTGTACAGGTACGAATATGAAACAAATATCAAATAATATCTTAATTTTAGATGAAGAAATAAAATTTCACCAAATACATATATTAACTCGTATCACAATTTTTTGTAAATGTAAACAGAATAAATAAAATCATTGCTTATATAAATATTGTATTTTAAACCCTTTGAACATGCATGTAAAGCCAAACAGAAGGTTTTCCTAGCTATCAGTTGAATAAGTTCATTATTGAGCTTATTACATTGAGTATTAAATAATAAAAGTATCCAGTCAGAAGTGAGTTCTGTCAGGTGAAGCATGGATATGCTTCTTATAAATTATACAGTATATATATATATATATATATATATATATATATATATACACACACACTCTATGGGAAAAATGCTAACGCTAGCAATGACAACCTTAACCCCTACCCAGGTCTAACCATAACCTTGGGCACATTGTGTCTACCTGAAGTAAGGGATAAAAGGTCCCCCCCCCACACACACAACACACACACACAGCTATAATAATTATTGCCTGGCAGTTTAATTGGACCATGTAATATAATTCAGCAAAAATCCCCTCTGTATTTGTGTCACTGGATGGACTAGTTGCCTTTTTCCCCATGTCTTCACAGGTCAGTCTAAATAAGCTCAAATTTTATATCAGAGCCAAACATTCAGTTATATTACTGGGAAATAAAGTATCCAGTAGGGGTGTGACGAGATCTCGTATTACGAGATCTCGCGAGATTAAAACGCGACGAGATTTCTCGTCGAGGTGAAAAGTTGTCTCGTGAGTTGTGATGTCA
>JABFDZ020000043.1:14916094-14929082 GCA_019775955.2 Pollimyrus isidori
GTTAGCCTTCCCTGGAGCCCTTTTGGTAGGTACTGACCACTGCATACTGGGAACCCCCCACAAGACCTGCTGGTTTGAAGATGCTCTGACCCAGTCGTCTAGCCATCACAGTTTGGGTCAGATCCTTACTCTTACCCATTTTTCCTGTGTCCAACACATTAACTTTAACAATGGACTGTTCACTCGGCCTTCAAAGCTGCCATTGTAATGAGATAATCAATGTTGTTCACTTCACCTGTCAATGGTTTAAATGTGATGGCTGATCACTGTGTACTTACACCCACAGATATAGATTGCTCGGAGTGGTAAAAAGTAATAGAAACACGAAACTACCATGAAAGCTGCAAAATTATTTCACATTTCAAAGGGAACTGTCTTAAAATTGTTCACTGGTCCTGCCAAAAAGGGACAAACTGCATCGGAAAAGAGGAATGCAGAATGAAGGTTATTGAAGCACAATGCTTATTAGGAGAATCCCTAACAGCTGGCAGAATTACTGCAGGTCTTACCACCTCTTTGACCAAGTCTCAACAAAACACTTTCCCAAAGTTGGAACCTATGGTAATGCTGCCATTCAGGAACACCTTGTATCTAAGGACAGTACACAACAACACATAACCTGGACCTGGAGAAGTAAATGGGGGCTTAACTGGTCTCCATTAACCCACAAAACAGACACCAGTATAGCCTCACAGAAGTTAAACTGGTTTCAATGGACCAAACTTGGGTATTGAACGTCTTTTCTGAAAAATGCACCAGAAATTTTCACCGAATCAGAAGCTTTCATATTGATAAAATCAATGTAAACACTACCAGCAAGTTTTATACCATGCTGAAAAAAAATTTCTTTATCTGAAGTATTATGTTAAATATAAAAATGTAATCAAGCATCCCTGCTGTATTTTAAATATAAACCAAGGACATTATGACTGTCTAGGTCTCCACCTCTATTTCAGCGTAACAGTTCTAACTGGGATGATTGAGACCAGTATCCTGACCTTTCAGCGGTGTGGTAAACTGTGTTATGTTGTCCTACCCCCAGGCCATGGAGAAAGTGGTGCGTGTCTCGCGGTGGGCCCACACAGTGCACCTGGGGAGGTTGACCCCAGAAGGGCCTGGAACTGAAGGCTCGCCGAAGACGCCGCCCCCATCCCGCTGCCCCTGTGACACCAGCCCACTCCAAGCAGCCCTTCAGCTCTCGGCGTGTGTGGAGAGAGGTGCGGAAGTTTTGAAGGGTTAATATAGAAATTAACGGCAGCATGTACAATGTATATTTTTTAATGAGTCACGTACGCATAGAGCTTCCAACTCCCACTGTTTGTCTTGAACCACCTCGTTACAGGAAGAATTTTAAATAAATGTAATTAATTTCGGAACCGAGGCTTCGTGTTTTCCACCCCGAGCGCATGGGCCAAAGAAGGCTCCCAAAAAATCAGGGCGTAAGATGTTAATCAGTGAGGCTTTATTTCCTCCCCCCCTCCCCACCAAATGAACACTGGGGTCCCCTTCCCTCACGACGGCGTTTTTAATACGGGGGAGCCGGCCCCATACATCCTGGTAGAGAGGCGTGCTTATCAGGCAGGAAACACCGCTACTCTGGCACATCCTCTATACAAGAAACGCGAGTCGACCATCACCCCCCCGCCACCCCCCAAAAAAATGCAGGAAGACCAGCCAAGCAGACACCCGGATCTGCCAGAGGCACAGAATTCCTTTTATCAAAAGAATATTTTTTTAAAAAGGGGGGGGCTGTAATAATATAAACCAGTCAACATTTGAGATTTATTTTTTCGTTTGTTTGTTCCCATGAGATTATTAAGGTTTGCATCGACACAATAGGAGAAATGGCTTCTATGCTGGTAGGAGACCAACACAGAGTAAGACTGATGGTGAGGTGGGGGAAGCAGATGGATTTTTGGTGACAGTAACGGCCAATGTGAAATGTGACACAGAGCAGAGGAGATGAGGATGGCCCATTGGGGGCGGAGCTTAACGCTAGAAGGAAAGGCAGATCCACAATCCCATGGAGCAGTGGGTGTTGGGGGTGGGGGTTCAACCTGTATTTGAGGAGGTCATTGTCTGTTTGTTGATTCTTACGCCCCACGGTAGCATGGCAGAGCTTGGAGGTGGTATCTGGAGTGTGTGCCATGAGTACCTGCCAACACACCGCACAGAGCCTAATCTCTACCCCCAGTACTGAAGCGATTAGGCCCATTTTCGGCAAACCGTCCCCGTGGTCACATTTCATGGGTCTTTGGATACGTGTTTGCAGTTTGCATGCAGTGCTGCGGATGAGGTCTTTCTTTTGGTCTGCAGTAAGACTCCTACTGTATCAGGCATTAATGTTGCAAATGTTTAAATACTACAGATCAGACTGGGTAAAATCACATACAGGTGGCAATTGAATAATAGTTATTATATAAATATACCTAAATCTGTTCATTCTGACTTAGATATCCAGTTGCATTATGAGTGTGTTGAATGTGTTGGGAATTTATACCAAACATAAGTCAACAGAAATACAAAACCAAAAATAAGTAATTTCCCTTTACTTTTCTTGAGTATATTTACTTTATTGTATTATTAGCACTGATCTCCTTGGGTGGAACATCATTCTATTACAGATCTCACAGAATACAAAGAGCATCCACTATACATACATGTTTTCAACTGGAGTTCACATTACAGATTGTTATTTGCAGTATCAGCAGTGTGTATTTACACTATTATATTTCATAGGAGGCTACAGGACGGAGTAGCTTATCTTAAACACGTACAGCATGGCATCATCACACCTAAAGTACGACCACTTCATATCGACATGTACTGATGTCATTCGAGCTATTTATACACATATCTCCTCTGTGCTTTTCCATATAAATATAATTTTAGTCCGTTTCATTTTACAGTTGAATTCAGCAATCGGTTGATATAAATCTTCGCTGATAATGTCACCATGAGCAAATGCAAGGAACACAGTTAAAAAAAAAAAAGGGTTCTCCTCCAGAAAACGCATTCTCGTTCCATTCCATCGGATTAGGGTGGTGTAAGGATCCAGCACTATTTGAAAACAGTGTTGAGGTAAAACTCTCAGTTATATTTATACAATAAAAGGTCATACATAAAAAAGGTCACACATCTGAACAAAGAAGGGAAGAACAGAGATTAAGCAGTTATGTGCAACACTGAAATACTTAAATTATTTTTAAACACCTGTTCATGCCAAACTGAGAATATTTAAAGAAATTTAAGTCAAGACAAATTGGTCCATTAGATAGTCCCTTTGGAAGAGACCAACGTGGGAAAGACGTCACCGTTCGGCGGTGGATCCCTGAGGCGTCCATAAATAAATGTCTCTTTTTGTCATTTTGTTGTCATTCTCAGCCAACGTTAGTGTTCAGTTTAGATTTTAAAGCCATTTCAAAAAAAAAAAAAAAAAAAGACCTCATTCATGTTAGAGTGTTTGGAGAGCAGTTTTGTTTAAGAGATGCCATAGTTATTGTAGTAGGCGGCGGTGGCATCGGCCAGCACGGAGATGAGGCTTGTTTCGGAAGCGCTGTTAGGGTGGGGCGTGGAGACCGGGGCGACCTGGATATGCCCTGTGATGGTCATGCTACCCGGTTCCGGGTGTCCGGTGGAGTTCAGATACTGGTCGAACTCATTCCTGTCCACCTCCTCCAGGAGCTCTGCCTGGCTCAGTTGCTCCAACGTCTCCAGGTTGCCATGCTCCGGAGGGGGGGACAGCTGGCCCAGGTGACTGTGGAGTCCATGCTGGATGGGAGGAAACGAGGAGCCGTAATAGGACAGGGGGCCACTGGATATCAGCGAGGTGCCGCTCGCCGGCATGGCCATGTGACTGGGGTGTGGTCCGCCGCAGTGGAGGGACCCGTGGGAGAAGTCGGGGTGGTACGGCGGGCCGGCGCTCATGTGGGGAGGACTGGGGCGGCGCTCGTCGGGGCAGGAGGCCGAGGAGCCGGGGGAGGAGTAGAAGGAGGAGTGCTCGTGGTCCATGGCGTCCAGCGGGGACATCTCCGGGGGCGTCGGCAACCCGTAGGGGTAGGAGTCAAAACCGGAGCTGGAGCCCGCCGCCTCCCGGAAGGTGCGGATAGCGGGAAGGCCGGGCGAGTAGCCGGCCTCCTCGTCCTTGTCCAGGGCACGGCAGCGGGCGCGGGCATCGGGCAGCACGTTCTGGTCGGGCCCCAGGCTGTTGAGCAGGAAGCCCGGGTCGACGCGCTTGCAGATGCGCTTCAGCTGTTTCTTGCGGCGCGGCCGGTACTTGTAGTTGGGATAATCCTGCATGTGCTGCACGCGCAGACGCTCAGCCTCCTCCACGTACGGCCGCTTCTGGGGGGGGGTCAGCGCCTTCCACGACTTACCTATGGCATGGGCACAGTCACGGGGCAGTCAGCTTACTATAGAGTTTGTGCGTTTTTTTTTTTCTTTTATTCTTTAAATACCATGTATCGGCGTGGTCAGTCATCATTTAGTTATTCTAAAATCTAACTCTATTCAACTTTCCAGCTACAATATTTAATTACAATTGGACAAGCGGCTTGAGAAAATGGATGGATGATGGTATTCAAGGCGCTCTTTGGTATCAAAGCATTTTATGTAAATTCCTGTATATAATACATTAAATTTTATATATTGAGTACAGTTTTTATTCTTAAGAGCTGCATCATAAGCATATATTTAGAATTAGAAGAATCTTTTTCATATAAACAAGTTATTTATTTTGTTGTTGAACCTGTTTTTTTATAGTCAGAAAGAATTTATGACAAAATATAACTAAAAAAATCTAGTGCGTTTATTTTTACTCTTTTTTTTAAACTGGCAGTTTGCCAGTGACAGTCTGTCTTATTTTGTGTCCTAAACTAAACTGAAACAAAATGAAAGCGATAACTTACTAGCACTACTCATCCCGCTTAAGTTAATCTGCTTTTCACGCTAACACAGATAAATTCCACTGTACTTTTAAGGTAACCTATAACAAAGCAAGAATTACTAATCAGAATTTTAAAGATTTTCAAGGTTTAAAGTTGCATTAAAAGTGCTGGAATTAAAGACAATTGGGCCTCAATAAAAGTTAAGTGAATATAAACATCATGTATAATGACTGTTTAGCTACAATTTGATTATTCAAATTGCTGTAAAAGTATTAAAGGAGTGAAGGAAAGCAGGTTGTCTCAAAATTTCTTGACCTTATGTGAAACACGCAGATTTGTTGGAAATTTTGGACATGAATTTGTTTTGAAAGAAACAGTGGATAACCTTTTTAAGAAACCTATTTCTTAAAACTAATCAAGGCTGAAATTTTTGTGATATAGGTAATAAAGTTAATTCCAGGCTATTTAAGCAAAGACCATCCATGTATATATCTTCTATAGAAAAATGTGTCCTTCTTATACAAGTTGCAGTACTGAAGGATTCTTAATAATAATTTCCTTTTCATCCTTATAAAAGACACCAACTATTTTTAATAACTAATGAAACTTTTTGGCTTAAAAGTTGTGTTCACTATAGCCCACCACTTGCAAAAAAGAAAAGGAAAAAAATCTATAACTTGATAAAACTTTTTAAAGTCATAATTATTGTCGTGAATGATGCTAACTTTAACCAACAGCAAAATTCCAAACATGAACAATAAAGTTTACCCACCTAACATTTTGCTCAGCTCCGCGTTATGAAGGTCTGGATTCTGGACCGCCAGTCGTTTTCGTTCATCCTTCGCCCACACCATAAAGGCGTTCATGGGTCTCCTGATGCGGGGCTCCGAGCCCTTGTCGGCGGCGCCTCTGTGTGTGCAGTGTCCGTCGGGCAGCTCCGTATCTCGCGGGGAGCGCTCGAAGCTCTCCGGCCACGAAGAGTAGGTGCTTATCAAAGCTGCCATCTGCGCCTAAGGTGAAATCGACTTCTGAAACTTTGTTTTCTTGTCTTAAAACCGGTATAACAACTACAAACTACTTATTATCCGTTTAAATTCATTTGGGGGAAAATTATTTTTGCAAATTGGCTTCCATTAAGGGGTGTATAAAATGTTGAAGGTCTGCTGAGAAACTCTTGGATGGTAACCTGACGGTGCGCCTCTGGACAGTGAGGAGCGCTGATCTGCAGCCTGCGTCCTCGTCGGCTGTGATTCACTTCTTCCTTGTATTAGGGGAAGCGCTTTATATTCGCCGAGCAGGTTCCTCTGGAGCCTCGCAGGACGTCGAGCTCCTCCTTGATTGCAACTTGAGACATCATACGATAAATTTAGAAAAAAGTGCCTGTGTACTGATCAACTAATACTCCACTATGAAAATATAATCATACATATTGTTCAAAATCTTCATTAACTCTAGGAAAGGTAGGCCTATTTGAAGCTTTTTGCTTGATCTACAGTAAAACTCTCAACAATGAAATTACAATAAATTAGCAGTTATAATTTAACACTCGTTTATTACATTGTCATTGATACATCTATTTTGCTATTATTTGTATAGCAAAAGATTAAGTTAAATGGTAATGCATTTTTTTTTCATTTAGTAAGACCCAAATAATACAAGTTGCAACTTAAAAATTGGATTTCCTTTTTCAGAAAAAAACATTTAAGGCTATCAAATAACTTAGTTAAAAGGCGTCAATAACTAAAGGTAGGATATCCAAATTACTGAGTACGCGAAAACTGTTAGCACTTTTAGCCCAGTTTGCAGATCTACCTTTGGAAAAGATTAATTTAATTAATCGATGTTTTTTAAATTTAGGGTGAAACAGTATGACTGAGAAAATCGTGTTATATTAATGGTCAAATTAATGAAACTGGGGGTAAGTTTTGCTAGCGGCGGTGATTCCTGCTACTGGCCAAGGCGGGTCACAGTGAGCGCAGGGTGCACCGATACTCCTCTGATTATCTACCATTGTGTCGGACCCAGCATTCAGATATGAGTATCTCATCAAAGCAGAATGATGTCATTACGATCGCAGATTATCGTGATGTATCAAAAACAACCAATAATGAAAGTGAATTGAGGTTGTGTTGCTGGATGCAACTTGCAAGTGAACTTGCGAAAACCTGATATAATTTTCTCTCAGATATAAAAGAGTATTAGGCCTAAATTATCGGCACGGGATGTCCTCGTGGCAAAAAACATAGGACACAGGATGTGTAAGATGGTGGCATTAATCAAACACTTTTTATATACTGATACTGTAAAATGCTTAGTTCGAAATTAAATTTTAATTTGACATATATTTTAGATAAAGAGCATAAAGTGGATGTTATATTTACTTTCATTCCATCACAGCAGCACAGTCTCTCGAAGCACAATGTGTAATGCCTACAATGCAGTAAAAAGTTACAGTAAAATCAGTTTTTCTTGGGCACAACCCAGCACAGCCAACGCAGTTGAAGGGTGACTTGGCAAACGTGCCACCGCGAATCTAACAAGAATGAGAGGAAAACCTTTAACAACTCAATGGAGGGGCCTGTCACCTCTCTATAGTGGACTTCATTTATCAAGGTTTCATCTGCTGGAGCTGAGTTTATGCCTTCAGAAACGCTCCGCTACACTTCCTGTAGGCATTATATGTCTATTGTCACCTTGACTATTTATGAGTAGGCCTACATATCCATTGAAACAAATGCTATATTTATATCTGCGTGTGATTCAAATGGGGGGATGTCTCTATTTCTGATGTCATTTACTATAGCACAGAAAATATGAACTTCTCCTGGCCAATACTTATAGTTCCTTCCATCAAACCCAGCTGGGAAAGGATCTTACCCAGTTTCCTATTGGTCTTTGAAGATGAATCTGTGGAACCAACACAGGTTGTTTCCTGATTAGTCTATTGGAATATAAACTTCCTCCAAGCAAGAGAGGCAGAGTTCTGGAATTTTCTACTGTGCAGTCTCCTCTCAATGGCCTCCTTTCTCGGAGTGGTGAGGTTCCTCAAACCATGGCCCGCATTTCCATTAGAATAGTGAGGTCACTATAAGATAGTCTGGTGAGATCTTCTAGTGTCCGGCAGTCTTGATGCACAGCAGTGCTGTCATAAGAGCCATGTCAATTAACCACAGTTAACCACAATACGCAGGAACCCTTGTCACTTTCACCAGTTGGAGACATTCCCAAGCAACCTTCAGCAGTGCACTAAGACTAGAACGTCAAACATTTTTTGTTTACCGCCAGATTTTTATTTCAACTGACCAAGTTTTTTTATAGGCATGTTTTCCAAAAGATTTTTCATATGAAACTGGTGTAACTCTAAATAATGCTATTAGGCATCATAACATGCACAATTGCACGTTGTGAAATTATGTAATACTATAGTATAAAGTCTGTAACAAATTCTAATAAGGTCAGTTAATGGTTCCGAGCACACAATGTCAAAACAATTCCACCTTAAGCATGTATCCACACACCAGTATTTGTCTTAGTGAGTAATGCTTTGAATTTGCTGCACCATGGTACCTTGTCAAACAAACAAGAACATTTTCATATTTTCTATTGTAAAATCAAAACCTTAAGGAACAAAACTGCACTTCATGTGTCAGTGTCTGCAGTGATGAAATTCAGCTCCAGTCTAAAAACTTTTGCTGGCTGCCTCACCAGTATACCAGCATTAAGTTTGCCAGTACACCCCTCATACTTTAATATTACCAATGGATTCTTAGCCTTGTGATACACAACTTGTCAGCTCAATTTTGCATGGTTAGAAAAGCTTAAAATTTAAGGTAACATACACCTCAATTAAAAAAAAAACCCATAAAAATGCACTTGTTGCATAAGATTTTCAGATACTGCAACTCATGCTACTTATAGCAAGCGATTTTATCACTTTCATTCCCTGCCAAGTTTGTCACCAAAAGAAATTATAGAGGCATTTCTAAAGGCGTTACGTCTAAGCACTAACAATAAACAGGTTCCCCAGCATTGCAGGGGCAAGATGACTGAAAAATTACTCACTTTCAGATTAGTGAGAGACATTTCAGAGCACGCTAACTGTGACTGCCGTTTCCAAGGAAATAAAAGCCAATTCACACAATATCAGGGATTTCATTCTGAGACCAGAGAAACTTTATAAGGAGCCGTATATGTTCCGTATAGATCATTTAACCTTTTTTTTTAAAAAAGTATTTACATCAAAAACTAATGAAAAATGTATTGAAATGCAACTTATCTTAAATTTTGTGGCATATATCGAATAATATCCAGTAATATATATTTTCATTCTGGGAACAATAAAATTTCATCTAATCTATATTCACAATGATAGTTTTGGAATGTTACAGGAAGTGTTTAGTGTGTGGTTAAAAGATGTCATTAGATTGAGGCACAGCGCAAGATTGAACCCACTGTGTACAAGTAAAACTGATCTCTGCATAAATACACCAGGAAATCAGGAAAATGTGGGGAAAAAGATTTTTGTATTTTTTTTTATTGAAAGACCAGCCGCAAAAAAATGTCATTTCATGTTCCTTTAAAAAACCATCTATGCAAAATCTTTTCAAATAATCACTGTTAAAATGGGTTTGAGTTCCGACATTATGCAGGACCTTCCCATCAGCACTGATCTTACACATCAAAGTGCGAGTCCTTATTTAATTCACCAGCAAGAGAGAACCCTGTTGCTTAAATGGGGATCATGTCCTTACAAACAGGGTCTGAACAGCACCAGTACCACCTTCCAGTCAGCACTTAATGTTCCTGTTTTTTTTCCTTCTTGGATTTTTCACTTCAGTTACTTGCAGAACCTGTTCCTTCGCCATCCTCCTCTTCCTTTTCTCTAAGCTTTTTGTGTCGTCGGTCCCATTCTGTGCCTCAGAGAGAACAGTTTCCACATCTCTCTCCTCCACAGTCTGCCCCAGCTTCCTCTTCTTGCTCTTCCTACAACGGTATGTCTCTGTACCGTCCTGATCCTGGACCTCCTGCTGTCCCAGTCCGCCGGTGGTCATGCAGTCTTCCGTTATCACTTCCTCGCCATCCTCTCTATCTGCACGTCTGCGCTGCTTCTTCTTCTTCTTCTTCCTGCCCTGGTTCCCACACTCCTCTGTTTCATGGCTTTCTGTTTCCTTCTCTCCTCTGTCCTTTCTTTTCTTTTTTGAGCTGGGCTTCCTCCCCTCAGGAGGGTCCAGGGAGCCTTCAGGGGGTCTGTCTGCAGCCTTGGGGGTCGGCATTTCCCGGCGGCCTTCCTTCAGCCAAGCCATCCTCTGGGCAAAGTACTCCTGCATGGTGAGAGAGCTGGTCACCGTGTTGATGGTGTTATTCACTTCTGGGTCAGAGGTCACAGCCTCTTCATCCGCAGGAGAATCTTCCTGATGATCGTTTTGCTTTAAAATTTAAAAACAAAACAGAATAATAGTTTAACAGGGTGACAAGCATCAATACACATTTAAGTGGCTAATACACTTTTTCAGAGCCTTATGAGGCACACTGTAAAACTATCCAGTTCAAACTCAGTGTAATTTATGTAGAGTAGCCCCTGTTCAATGTTTTAAAGTGAAATAAATATTTAGACTATAAAACATTGCATAATTTCAGAGCTGGTGGATTTTAGTTGCATTACACTAAAAACAGACAAAACACAAAAAGTCTGGAACTTGAGTTCCAAACAGTTTTTTTTTTTTTTAGTTTTTATAATATATTATTATAGTCTTATAATAATATTAGTTCTTACATGAGTGTTAACCTAGACAGTACCAGTAGCATGAACACAAAAATCCCTTAATTCCTTTGGACAGCCCCATACAACATATCTAGCAAGTCATATTTCATACATGACGACGCCAAACCGATGGTAGTTCTGGGCTTTAGCTTTAACAGGAAAGCTGTGACAGACCTCGTGCCAAGCCCAGAAACCAAATGCCATATGATTCACAAAGAATCACTACTTGTGATTGTTTGCCGTCAGTTCAGTTCTGCTGGAACTGACAGCTTACAGTGACGAGCTGCTCTCATCTGTTACACTTGGCTACTTAGATTATGTGTTTATATCGGACATGTACAAATTAGTGCAAAATCACCGTCTTAGTTACTGTGTGTCATTCCATTTCAAATCTGTACAAATCAGTTTGTATTTGAACACTACTGGGCATACTTGAAGGTCACTAATATTAGAATTAGTGATCAGTGGTCCTTGTTAACACACCACAGCACACAGTGTTCAACAAGAAAATGTGTCCTCTGCATTTAACCCATATGTGACATTGTGACATAGCAGGGGGCAGCTAATTCAGCGCTCAAGGAGCGGTACTCGGAGCAGTGCTCAGAGTACCTCAGTGGTGCTTTGCTGATCGGGGATTCGAACCGGCAATCTTTCTCACTGTCTGTGTTATGTCACAGACATTTGCATTTAAGCCCTATTTTACCGGGAATCTTTCAATTACAAGTGTGCTTCCCTAACCATGAAGCCACCACTGCCCACTAAACATACATACATACAAACAAACAAATAAATAAATAGTCTGGGGAGAGTGCCAACGCAGTCCATCACTACCAGAAATTATGCAGTGGAGATTCCCACATTTGGGGAATTGGCAGGGGCAAGCACAGCCGCAGGGCAATGGCTGGGCCTCACCCTGGGTGAACCACCTTCATGATCATGGTATCTCCCCTGCCAGGTAAGCATATTACTCAATACATCAACACATTTTTCTGTTTCCTTCAGAACTCTGAAACTTGTATGTCCTCATACACGTTTCCACAGCTGGCTCTTAGCCAAAACTAAAAGTTCCCCCTTTAAAAAAAATTTAAATTGTGTGTGCGTGTATAGAATCAGGTTCTTTTTTTTTTTTTAATGGAAGCTTCAAATGACTATGTTCAGACAGACTGAAACTAGGCAATTAGGATGATGTAGGTGTTTCATATCGGATTAAATGTTTCCATGACATACTAGAAAAACCAGTGCAGACACGGTTTTAAAGCAAACAGCAAAGAGAACCAGTTTGTTTTTTTTGTTTCGCTCTATAATCATGAAATAGATCAAACCAATTCTAAAAGTTTTAGCTACTTGTTCTCACCGAGATGACCCAAAGTTCGTACGTGGTTTAGAAGATACTCCACAAAGAAACGAATAAACAACTGTTTTTTTTTTAAATGACAGAAGAGTGACAGTGATGAGGCTTTGAAGAATGAATCCATTGCGAAATCGCTGTCTTGTGCACGTGTTGGCACCTCTAGTACCCATGTGGTGAAGATGTATGCAGTGTCTCTGAACATCTGAGGATCACTAATCCTTCAAGGTTTACAGTGTTTTTTTTTTTTAAATCTGTGCTAAATGTTCTAATGCAAAACCAGGCCTACACATACAACCCCCACTAAATTCTCATGTGGCACCCATTCCCCCTCCACCCAAGGTTCTTCACTACTTGATGTTGACTTCAGGGTACACTTGGGAATTAAAAAAAAATGTGAATATGCTTACAACACCAAAATGACACATGCTTCTGATCTGGCTCTCAGAAGGCAATTCACATGAGCGAGGCTTTTAAATGTCTCACATCAGATTTCATCTCCGTGTGTCCGAGTAACAAGGGCACCAAGACAACCAAACACCAACCAAACACCAACACCACCAGCGGCTCCAAAGCCACGCCGTTGACAACAGCATTTCTTTACCGCTACATATTCTTAACAGATATTCAAACAGTTCGGAAGATTAAACATGAACTAATTAGTTATATTAGGTAAAAAAAACCACAGAGAAAGGACCCAGCATTGTCCACAGTTATTACACAGCAAGGCCTAACAGCCGGAGGGTTATGACCACTGAGGTAAGACAACGCAAAGAGGATTTATCGTTCATTTGATGGCTGGAAACCACTTCGGAGAAGCATCCAAAATTGCTCTCTGGAGGGGGATGGGAAAATCCAGAGAGAAATGGCCTGAGGGGGTCTATTAGGGTTTATCTGTAATACGGCAGAACCTGCTGTCAGTACTGCCCCCCCCGACGATTCATCCTACTACAAGCACTTAAGCTACAGTTCACACTCACGCTGGTGCCCCTC
>JABFDZ020000043.1:14938857-14950388 GCA_019775955.2 Pollimyrus isidori
TACTGATAATGATATATATATATATATATATATACATACACACACACACACACACATATGTATTTATATATATCTCTCTCACAACATACACACACACATATATATATATATATATATATATATATGTATATATATATATGTATATGTATGCACACACACAAAAACCTTTAGATTCTGTAGCAACTTGGAAAGGTCCATAAACAGTCATTATATGAACCCAACTGAAGGAGAGTAAAAATGTATCCTTTAGAATCTACTTTCTCATTTACTATGCGAACAAACAGACAAAAGACTCGCTGTTCAACTCACAATAGAGGAACTGGACACAGACGTGTGTGTGTGTGTGTGTGTGTGGGAAGACACACCTTTAAACATTTTGCACATATATACACATGCACACTATGTAGCCACACAAAGATGGCGATCTAACTGCGCGAGACCTCCAACAGCGCGAAAGACGCCGGGCGCCGAGACGGGCCATCCAGCACAGGCATTCCAGCGGCTCCCGCGGCCCGCAGGACGAAGGCGGCCCCTGCACAGAGCGAGGCCCCCACACGCACAGCTGCATCCCCTTCCTCCAGACGGGTCCTGATAACGTTTACTTATTTATTGCTCTTAAACCCCCCCCAACCTCACACATACACACACCCCACCCTAGAGCAATCCTTCATCACAGAAACCCAAAGGGCCACATCAAAGAGGCCCCAGCAGCTCAAGACACCCAGGAGCCCCACCTCAGGCTGAGGTTCATGGCCTCAGACGTAAAGCGAGGCTGAGGCTTCCACACCCACCTAAGGGCCGCTGACCGATTCTCGCAGATAACACCATAATGTAACTGGGCATTAATGATCTGAAATGACATTTATGCATGCCAGTCTGTACGTCTCCAAGACCTCCAGTGTGTACTATGCCATAAGTCATGGAGTGGCATCTCATCCACACCCTCCCCCCTTCCCCCCAGGCCCATGCTGTGAACTTCCTGTGACTGACTCCAGGCTTGACAGATTCCTGCACTACTGGGCAGCTGGAGGAAATTCAGAGATTTTTCTAAAATTTCTTATATGACTTCAGAGGTCACATGCTTGAGTCAACCAGCAAGAAAAAAAGGTTCAGTTACCACAAAGTAAATCCAATTAGATCTACAATTTCTGAAACTTTTCCCACCAGGTCTTTGTGGTACTAAAATAATTATTTAAAAAAAACCCATCCAGAAGCGATATCTCAGGAACATTCCAGGTCCAGCTGAGCTTCTCAACATCTCCCATGCAGGGCGGGTTGAATTAACGCTGGGTTATCTTGCCCAGCATAGCAGAAGCAACCAGTGGAACGTTGAGGGCATCCATAAATAAACTCCACATCAAAAGTCTCCTAAAGGACAGCTGATAAATGCGAAGGAAATTAAAATGAGGTTACTGGTTTACGCAGCAGGTATGCAGGGGGTACGGGAGCAGCAACACCTCTCCACAGGAAGGACGGCCATCAATCCTTAAAGCTCCAACCGTGGAACAAAGCATGGCAGAACATCAATAAACACAGAAAGTCAACTCTCCGTTCTCCGAGGTCCTGAACCGCTCTCACTAAAATTTGACCGGTTTTGCTGACCTCCTTGGGTACTGCAATCAACCATCGTGAAACTTTTACAGTTAAAAATGAGCTAACCGGTAGAAGTTTGGGGTTTTGAGATAATGTCCAGCAGAAGGATCAGCCGACCTTCTAAACCGCACAAAGTAGGATTGTCAAAGTGACTGTTTGGCACCTTTCAACCATGTCAAGATGAAAGGTTAAATAAAAAGGTACATTTTCCAATCATCTTCCCAGTAGTGGGGGCCTACGATGGCGTGTTATAAGACCCCGCAGAGCACATGCACGACAATCTCCAGCGAGAGAAGCGACTCCTTCACACAATGAGTGACTCTGCAATTGCCATTAATGTGATGACATTTATACCTGTTCATCATGCGAATGAACACTGCATAAGGTTCATAAGAAACTGATCACTTTTTTTTTAATCCTCAATGTTTCAATGAATCCGGGTTCTGGGGAACATGTTTTTACGAGAGATGTGACAACGCAAGTTTCTACAATGTTTTAACCCAAACCTGAAGCAAATAACAGGGCCGGCCTTAAGCAGTCGCTAAGAACTGTGGAAACCACCCCCCCTCCTCCTCATCACGATCCATGCCGACCTATAGCACCCCCCTTTACCATCGAGGATGACCTACAGCGCCAGTATCCAGCGAGAAAGAGGCATAGCCTCGCAGCTGCTCCCCATGACAGGTCAGTCCTCACCTCCCCCAAGATGCAGAGGCCAATGCCAGCAACTCCTCCTCTGGAGGCAGCGCACACACCCAGCACAGAGCCGCTGTCGGCAACCCGGCCGGTCCCTCCATGACTACCATTGGGTGGATGGCGGGGGGCAGGGACAAAGCAAACATGTCCCTACATGTGCTGAACAGTTAGCATAGCAACAGGGGAAGCAACTGGAAAACCCAGAATTCTAGTCGCACCGGCCGGGCTGTTTCACGCCTGCCCCTTTAAAGCAAGTTGTGGGTGGCAGTACAATACTACATAAACATGACCTTTGACCTCTCTCTTGCGATGACATCGCTTGACAGCTTGATATGGCATGGCAAAGGCGGGGGACGCTCGGCAGAACGTGCCAACACACGCCCGTTACGTCTCACAGCTGTATGGCCCTCGTGCAAAATGATAAACATACAAACACGGATGTAAATAGTTGAGGGAGGGGGGGCTTCCACAAGTAGCGTACACAAGGTTTCTGTTTCTACCGGTATTTGAGATCCAAACAGCAAAGTCATAATTAGATACCCCTGTTCGTCTGCCTGGCTGTCAGGAGGAATCTGATATCGTTAAGAGGCACGGCACTCCTCCTCCGCACTGAACGGCGGGCGATCCCCGCGCCGCCCGCAGACCCCAGGGCGGGACAGAGAGGAGAGCACAGCAAACGGGGCCCCCAGCTGCCGGCACGGGAAACAGGAAGTCCTGTTCTGGAGCACCCTTAGGACCAGGTGAAGAGAACCCAGTAACCTTTTCCTCTGCTTAAAAACCCCACTGAAACAAAAAAAAAATACTCATTACCTCAAACACAGCTTTTCTGCCAGAACACAGATTCATTTTAAAGGGATCTGAATTGTCTTTAAACAGTAAAAACAGCTTCCAGGTCATTGACAGGAAAGACACAACAGGGCTTAAACATAAGAAGCAAATTGAAATTTATCTTCTATTACAAGAACATACACACACACACACACACACACACACACACACACACACACAGAAACTGCTGAGGTTTATTTATTAGCTTCCTGACCTACAAAGAGAAATTAACTGACCCAGGCAGTCCATCGCTACCAGGCTGTGCATGGCGTGACCCCGCACCCCTTCAGCAGCCTGACGGAGGTCAGAGGTGCACCCAAACTGCCCCCCCACCCCTCGTACTGACCCCCAGAAGGAAGAACAGAATGAAACAGGCAGACGGCACAGAAATCCAGGTAGATGGGTTTGAAATTCGAATGGAGCCCGACACCAAGTGTCTGACGGCAGAGACGTGCCAGACACACAAACCAGAGACCTGGAAAAATGTACTGGTGTCCCTGCATCACCTGACTGACTTATTCCAAACCATGGTCTGGTTCTGGAACACAGACACCAAACTATGGAGATATGCAGATGTGGTGATGAGATGCCCTCAAAAACGAGCCCATTAAATTACTTCTCCGTGACAAGAAGGGAAGTGGCAAGTATATTTACAGCAAATAAATCCTCATATATACAGTCCAACCATCGCTGGACCAGACCATAACAAAGGGCCAGCTTCCCATAAAGCAGCAATGAATGAAATTAAAGCTCTGCCTCATTACTGCATCCAGACAGGTGAAAACTCGGTCACCAGATAAAAGTAGTTCTGCTTGGTGAAGTTATTATAGTTCTCAGATCAGATTGTCACTCAGGGTTTTTGGAAACCTAGGTACTCCCACACGGCCTCTGAATAAAATCCATGGCGTGCAGCTGCCGTTTTAAGGTCAGTCGGCATTATTTTTATTTATTTATTATAACTTCACAGAAAGCAGGCTGCTGGTGATGTCTGACTGTGCTGAGGTCTTTTGGGGGGGGGGGGGGCGTTTCGCAGACTTAAGTGTAACCTGCTGATCCCTGAGACTGCTAGGGAACGCAAAATGAGATCATCTGACGACTGATCACAACACAGAGGGTCAACAACAATAATAACTTTGATTATAAGCAATTAATTTGAAGAATGCTGGTTTAATCAAAGATGTTCTCTCATCTGAAGCAGTAAGAGACCTTAAATAGGACGAAGGGTCACTGACCTTTGGTAAATTTCATGTAATGAACTCTTTTCTTAGATGTCTTAGACTTCTCCTCCAAGCTAAAACTCTGCTTTGGCTCAGCTGTTGATTCTGAAAAACATAAATAAGTCAACAAAAGACTCAACAATAAAGACACTGATAATTTAAAATTCTGAATGTTGGTACAACGAATAGCTTACTGCAGCAGAAAGCAGGGTTTCAGTTTAGATTAAGTACCGGTTCCTGAATATTAGCTATACTGAGTACATTCATGAAAACAATGTTACGCAAATAGAACCAGACAGAATATAAACAATGAAGGTTTTGTGATTACTGGTGTAGCTAAACAAACAAACATGTAACAGTAGATCTCTATGGAATAAATTCTAATAATTTAAAGAAAACATTAAATGTCGTGTTTTTTTAGGAGCCGTTAAGAATGCTGTCTAAAATGTCCCCATGTGACCTGCCAGCCCAGACACAGAAACACTAAAAAGCATCATAAACATCATGTTTAAAAAGGGGTTCTGAAGATCCGTCCATTGATGTTGTATCCAAGGTAAACAAGCCATCCAGGAAAGAAACGCCATTGAATCAGGAGAAGGATCACCTTAAAAAAAAGCTGCACCACACAGCTAATATTTTGTTCCAGTACAATGACTAGTGCAACTTACAACAAAAAACATCAGATTAGCAACGCTTAGTATCCCATTCATTTTCAATCAAGCTATCAGCTATCTTCCTCAACTGAAGTGCTACAATACTGCCACCTAGTGTGCTATATATATAAATTATGTTTAAAAACAAAATCACCAATTGTCTGCATTTCCTCCACCAGCTTTCATTAAAATAGATCACAGGTGCCCCGTCTTCCATGTTTCTTCAGCATCCTTCAAAACAAAAGGCCTCTGCAAAGCTCCCCATCACCCTGCTGCTTGGACGGTTGCTATTTCCCAGCTATAGCAGAACAAGTTTACACTTCTGTCTTGACGGCTCGTATGCAGAGACCTTGACGAACACGTGGTGTTGTAAGCCGTCATCTCGCCTGTCACATTTTGGAGGCCCCGATGGCACTTTTCTAGCCAAAAAGCTTTCACTGGGCTTCCTATCGACATGTTATGATTATAGACCTTCATAATCACCAGAGGGCGGTGGTGGCCTGACGGTTAGGGAAGCATACTTATCACTGAAAGGTTGCTGGATCAAATCCCCGACCAACAAGGTACCACTGAGGTACCCTGAGCAAAATACTGCTCCCCCAGGTGCTACATAACAGCTGCCGCTTGCTGTGTTACATATGGGTTAAATGCAAAGGACACATTTTGTTGTAGTGTGTCAATCACTTTCACTAAATCGGGCCCTCTAACCATTTGTACTGGAAAACGCCTCATGCAGCCTATAATAAGAGAGTTCTGTGAAATGCAAGTGACAGACTATTTACAACCCAAAGCAGAAGGTACCGTTCTGGCTGTGGCAGCTGTTTAAATCTGCAAGAATCTGGTTGAAATCGTCCTGATGGGCAATCCAGTTGTCCTGAAAGTGCAGAGAAAGCATCAAGTTCTACTGGGTATGATTTATCACATTCATACAGGAAAAAAACCGATTTGTTGCTACCTCGTCAATTAAACCATCTTGTTGAAGAAAAAAAACGCGCAAATAAAATTTCTTTAGACAGCACGCAGTAGCGGCCCCCACACAGCAGCACCCAGATGACGGCGTCTGCCCGACAGACCTCATAGCTGGCGGTCGTGCCCAAGCCTAGCGTGTTGTTCTTCACTTTAACTTTGATGTGGTCCGTGGCGCCTTGCTCGGTTCTTCCCAGGCCCTGGGTATCAAACGATGAAATGTACGTGAGAGTTTAACCAAATCAAACCGAGAAATTCGTCTATCAATCTAAAGAGGGCACATAATAGGTTTGTCTCGATATGTAAACGTAATAAATGTACATGTAATGTACTCACCTTTCCTTTGGACCATCCCATTTTCTCCAACATCTTCTGCCCGAATTTGGACTCATCTTTGCTCCAGGTGCTGTTCCTTGGATCGACCGACCATTTCTGTTTCCTGCGGGCTACAGAAAACGCACAGAGTTAACTTGTCGCTATAGAGAGAAAGAGATATGTGTAAAATGACTCAAAGAAGAAACTACAGCGACAGGACTCGTTATGTTGCCATTATTTAAACACCAATTGTACCAAAATTGAAGTTCCACGTATATTTCCTTATGTATCCATAAGACGAACAGCATATAATTTGCGTATTACTAGTTTTATTCGTAAAAAAACGCAATGAAACCCCAATAATAAATGTCCTATCAAACACATGAAATGAAACCCACGTTCTGCCAACATCGCCATCTTCGTAGGTCCTCACAGGAGTGTCTCATTTCATGCCTGTATAAAAATCTTCCGTGTGACGATATACTTATGAACAAAAACAAAATGTATTTCACATTTAACATTTAAAAACACATAATAATACCAACAAAATGAAATAAACACGTTGTGTAGTTTTTTATTATTTAATTAAAATAAATAAACAAATAAATATGTGCGACTGAAGGGTGACACCAGGGGGCGGTAATACACTTCATTGATTATTCGGCACTGTTATGCGCCCAGATAAAATGTTTAAATTACATAATTCTTTCCTAACGAATAGTGTATCGTCATATGGCATTAAAAGTTTTAAAAACGTTGCTGGACAGTGCAAATTTCAGTAGGATGATTTGATACGTTGACTATAAACTTGCACAGCTATGAACTCGAAACGCATATAGTATACTCATGCAAATACTGGTTCTGTTGACTTATTTTCATTTCATTAGACGCCCAGAGATGATATTACTGAATCTATTCATTGTGCTACTTAGTTATTTCTAATTCAGTGTAACTAAACTATTAATGCCGGAAATGCTTCTTCCCCTTTTTTGCTATCATGCCACCCCATCCGTTCATCTGGGACATCAGCACATCAGCCGAAAGATCATCAGATGAACCCACACCCCCGCCTTGCGACAGTGTCTGAAACACAGAGCCAAGTGTTGCGCGGATACCGGTTGGTTCTCGGTGCCTCGATTCCAACAGTTGCGAAAGCGATCGACTTGTCATAACCTTCCCAGGCCAAATTTACCAATACTTGCATCAGCAGTAGTTTAGGTGGCGTCATTCGACGTTAGTTATCTGTAGGTTACGTCGTTTCTCTCTCTTGCTCTGCCCCTTATACACCCTTTCTTGAAAATCAGTAGCAGGTAGTTTATACTGTGACGGAATGCAACTACAGGTACAAGTATACTTTATTAAATTTAACTGGAATACTTTACTCCCTTTTGAAACAATGTATACATTTTGAGTCAGCATTATTCGAGTTTCTAAAGCAGCAGAATTGTTTCTAACTATAATGTTATCCTCTTCTTCAAGCATACCTTTTTCTTTGTTGTCCACGCAGTGAGCTTAGCGATAAGAATACATTACTAGGACAGCGATTTTTGCATTTAAAGATGCTGTAGTATGAAATGCATATAAGCATAGATCTTAATTGTGAAATTAATTGTTAGCTGTGGTTAAAACGGTGGCTAGGCTAATTGCTTTGTTCACAGAAACACTTTCATTCTGCTCTCTCCCGGCTCTGCCCCCACTCCCCTCACTCCCATCTTCTGCCCTGACTCACATATACACACACTAACACCTCCACACACACTTACTCACCTGCATCAGTCTGCTACTCAGTCAAACCTCATAAATGGCTATCTGTTCAAGGCTGCTCTTTATTACTTATCACCTCTTACCAAACGCTACATTTGAGAGAGTTTGGTAAACCAACACCGTCCTCTTACCAGCTCTATCTACACTTTATGTCCGATTTGCACTCTCTGCCACGTGCCCTTGTATATTGTATTCATTAATATTTTTCTTCCTTTTTTAATTTTTTGTATTATGTTACTGTTTAACAAGGGTTGTGAGAACGTTATTTCAATTCTCTGTTCTGTACATGTGGCACAATTGACAATAAAGCGGACTTTGACTTTGATTGGTTTGCGCATTTAATTTGTTCAAACATTAAAAAGAAAAAGTGTCTATATTCCAGCCACCAGCATTTAGCCTGATTAATAAGAACGATTACAAAAATACACAAAATACTCTTTCACTCATGTATGTTACAGTTTCTTTAAGTATTCTAAAATAACACTATGAAATTCTTTTTAAGCGACTCTGCAAATAAACAGTTCCCTCATAGGTCTGCTGAAAACAGGCATGACCTTGAGCAAGAGGTGAACTAGATGAATGCAATAATAGAACTTTTCAATGTGTTATTTGCCTGACTTTCACGTCACTATACACTATAAGCATCTGCTAAACAAATAAATCTAAGATAAAAATGAATGCGTTCCGATAGTAATATTTTATTGTATAACTTCGAGCTGTGGTAGACAAGTACAATCACGCGAGACTTATTTGTACTAAGCCAACGTGACATATGTGCCTTCTCATATCCTTGAAATGCCATTGTGCCTTGGGATTAATGGCTTTCTTCCTACAAAGTGTCAATTTAGTTCTGCCAACACCCATGGAACACCTCAATAGACACTAATGCCAATGAGGACAAATACATGTGACATTTCCTACATTTATTGTATAAGCAACTAGGATGGCTCTATAGCTATTTAGTGTGATCCCGTGTACTTGACTATGTTAACTAAACTGAATGTGTGATCAAACATGCTTCCATTTTTAGGCAGTACTCATAAGCAAATGATGAACCGTTTTGGGACAGTGCGTCAACCACTGCTTCTGTCACGCTTTTCAATTTAAGTGGCCCACCTGGTCTGAGCATAAATTTCCCCCGTATTTGACCGAGTCAGCAGACACACGAAAGGCTCACGTGGTCAGGGCTCCACTAAAATCTAGTCTTGGTCCCTGGCTCACTGCCCAGAACATTTTATTTTAGGGAAGCTGAAGACGTGGTAATAATGCGATTGGGAGCCATCACATGAGAAGTATGAACTTCTTTCATTCCTTCTCATCCTGGTCAGGCTCCCATGTCCCGTGGCTTTGTTTCTTTCAGGTACATATCTGATGTAATCTGATGATGACTGATGAGAATTTTATTTGTATACAACCTGTTAGCCCCTCCTGCAAGATGTGGTTAGTGCTGGGAGGAATATCCACTGATAACTTGCAGTGGCATTACATAATAAGAGAGGTATGTACCAGGAAAGGGGCAGATCTTGGGATCTTCCACTGTTTCACTATGTAACCATACAGTGACAGCAGCAGTCGAATTGCATGTGATACCATAGGCTAGGTCCACCTCATCTGTCACCAGTGAGCCGGTTTGGGACCATGGCATTGCTTAACACTTGATTAAAAAACATGTTTTTACCACATAAAACCATGCAGAATATTTTTATTGTGATAGAACATTAATATGCAATGTACATGCCATAGGCCTACATTAAATTGTCAAGTTGCATTAATTGTCACTTTCCCTTTTTCCTGAACTGTATGCTGCTAAATAGCATGCTATATAGTGTCACTGCTGCATATTTGCTGAAAAAGAAACGAATTTACCAATCAGCATGTGGACAGCCACATGATATACATTAATGCTTGTTTCAGCCTGTATGGAACTACTTTCGTAAATAATGTGAAAACATCTGTGTGGATTGAGATCATTTTTGTCTGAAAACTTCATGTGGACATAGCCTGAGTAAATGTGGGAGTTATTTTGAGGTGAATCATTTTTCTCCCTGCTACACTGAGTCCCCCCCCTCCCTCATGATCAAATCCCAAATTAATTAAGTACTATATAGCTGTGATTTATTACTCGATTTTAGAGGCTTCTCTAAAACCTGGTATCACTTGGCAGCACCCGCCCCCCAAAATTTGGATTGGCCTGCAAAATGCGCTCCTGCAATTTAATTGGTTCTGAGTGATTTCATTCATTCATGTACCATGGAACACAATGTCCCTGCATGTACAACCGTCGTTTCCTTGTCTTCTCGGAGTTGCACCTAAATGTATGAGTCATTGTAATAATTATTGTGTAATATATCCTTTATTTTAATTTTGTGCACTAATAGAAATAAGTTGTTGAAAGTTATTTTTCCTCCTCAGATCCCCCTTCTGGAAATAACGTGAAGCTGCCACCAGGTCCATGTTAGGGATGGGCGATACCGCAGATGTCCTTTTTGATCTCATATCAAGGTTTGTATCTCCAAAATCAATATTCAGTAAAGGTAGATGTTTTTCCCTCTCTGCTCTACCTTGGGCATCTGGCCCCTTTGCCCCGCTTCCTGTGGACAGACCTGACAAGGGACATTTTTAACCTTGTCTGGGGGGCGAGTATGAATATGTACGCAGGGAAGTGATCTCAGAAAGGATAGAGCGGGGAGTGACGTTTCTGGCTTTCCTGTCAAGTCTGACTGTGTGTTCTTCTCGCAGCTCTGCCCATGTCTGGTAGCTCCCCTCCAGCCCCAAGGCTAAGACCCTGCCGCCCCCCACAACCAGCCTACAAAGTGGAGTAAGTGAAAACAGAGGCCCAGACCAAGCATAGAATTTCCAGCAAGGCTTTGTTTGGTCATAGGGGTACCCTGGCCATGCTGGGCCTCGAGGAGGATGCATGGGCTAGAATCTGGCCGAAGGGTTTGGATCGCAGGCTGCAGGACCTGATCTGTAGTTGCCTCCATGGTAAACTGCCAGTCAGGAATGTCTTATACAAGCTGACCTAAGCTGACCAGACACCCCCGCTGCCTCAGGCCCGAGTGCATTGAGGAAGAAACCATCAGGCACGTGTTTTGAAACCCCAATAATAAATGTCCTGGTTGCAGAGAGTCTGGGGGTTGGTAGCAGGCCTGTGTGGATGTGTAGACCCGCAGCCTGATCTGACCTACGACAAGGTGTTGAAGGGGTGGGCTCCTAACCACCACATCCTCTTCAGCCCCTGGATGTGGCTGCTGGTCAGCATTACCCAGCGAGAGCTGTGGAATGCCAGGACCAAGCTCATCCGCAGAGGGATTCGTCTGGAGGCACAAGGGGTATCTCACAAAATCCGGGCCGACTTGGGGTGTAGGAGCCTAAATACATTTCATGTCATGTAAATAATTAACAGTAAATAATAATAATTCATTGTATAACTTTATTAGTTTAAAGAACATTAAGATTTATTGGACCTACGTTGTGAGGTTTAAAAACAGGACTTTTA